>JAZGTK010020048.1:0-11141 GCA_036877625.1 Ambastaia sidthimunki
ATTTAATAACCTAATTAACATGCTGGTTAAAACTGCTGGTTATTTTTATTATGTTGATTTTCTTCGTAAAAAAGCAAACTGAGTATGGATGGAAACAGTACTATGTGTGATCTTGTTTGTGGTTCCCTATTTTCCTCTCCATGAAATGCAAATTATACTAAAAAATTGTATTCCTTCAGAGAGCAATATTTTCACCACATGGCTGCAGAAATGAAATGTTATGACAGGTAAAGGTGCTGCATTTTTTAAATGGATTCTTTTGTCTCTGTTTCAGCTCTGCATGCAACACACACACGCTTCTGCTGAGAATTGTTTACATTAATGAATCATGTCAATAGTAATTTGGCTACAATGCTTTTTTACAGAGTTTTGGAGAGAGGTAGGTAAAAGGATTAAAGAAGGATATGTGACTAAATTCAGGCACAAAAGTTGTAAAATAGTATATACTGTAATATACTGTAAAAGCACAAACTTTATTAGAATGGGCCTTGTTCACAAACCATGACACGTTTTTGGTACTTTTTAAATCATAGCAATCATGAACGAATTGTACATCACCCATGATCATGCATGTATGATTTGTAAAAGACACCCATGCATCCTAGTCTCCAGCACTGTAGCTAGTCAACTAACTAGTTCAGTATTCAGGGCACTGGTTTGCCATTTCTATTCCTGTCCCATCCTCAAAATTTTTCATGTGCACTAAAACTTTTGCTCCCTAGAAACCAGAGGGCATCGGCTGCTCACTACTATTACTTACTGAAACAAGGATGAACGTGTTAATGTATTAAATAAAACCATTGTTTTAACAAAAATATATATAATATTCTTTAATCCATAATGTGCAATATAAGGGAACAAAAAAATCCTGCAAACGTTTAAATATTAGCATTATCACTGATTGTGAGATTTACCTGTATTGCATAATCCCCTACCTGTTTTTTTTGCTTTAATAATTTAGAGCTATTAATATTTTATACAAATTATACAATTTTCATGGCTTTATAAGAGAATTCATAAATTAGCAGAAGTATGTCTCAAGATTTGTCCTCTATTAGCACAGAGTAATAAATCCCATTTGATTGACTCTGACACTCGTTTCCTCGGTTTCTCTCCTGTGTTCTGTTTAGTCATCGTTGTTATCCATCACTGACAAAACACAGTCAGCAACTCTTCTGTCAAACGTCTAACTGAATCTCGCTGCTGAGTTCTGACTTCCAGAAAATGTGATGTTCTCGTGATAGTTCTCAGGGAACACTGGGAGTTTGTTGTGTGACTTAGCAAGATTTTCTAAATACAGACAGCAACAGGCTCCTATAACTATCATTATGTATGTATGCATGACATTTGAAAAGGTCACCATCTACAAGATCCCACTGTGTGTGTTTAAACTATTCCATGAAGGCAGATGATGACGTACTGACAAAAACATCACACTCCACACTGCAGTACTCCTACACATGCTGTTTCATTATTGCTAAGCATGTAAATGTTGCTCAGTATGTTTTCCCCAGTTTTTACAGTGTTACATGTTTGTATGTCACTGATGTTTATGTTAGAGCTAAACCTGTCAATAACAAAATGATTTTATCATCATAATTAGTCTACTACCCCATTAATGTAGGCAAAGACCTCATGCAAGTTTTGAGGCCTTTAAACCATATAAGCTTTGAGAAAATCTGTAGGCTAGCATACTCTTAAGTCTTCTAAAAAAAAATCAAAAATATTGATGATTCATTCTGCATGCATGGGCATATCCAAATTTTTATCCAATGGAATTCTCCCTTTAGAATACCAATGTTCACCCTCAACACCACCTGCCTCTCACTACCAATAAAAAGTAGCACATTTTGGTTCATAGTTGTGACATTAACGGAAATCAACGATGCCAATTTGTTCCACCCCAACTTGTTTTACATAGATGTCTAGCCATTTCATTTCATTGCATTAGATTTTAAATTTTGGCATCATTTTCTTTTTATATTCGTACTCCTTACACCTTGAGCATGCCTTCATTTTCAGTACTTAAACGGTACTTAAAAGTAATTTTTTTCTTGTTTGGGACACTGACTGAATTTTAAACATTACACATGAACTTTGGCAGCTGTTGTTCAGATCTGAACTTTGCAGGTGTCAGAAGGCACACATCTGATCAGTGAACTCCCACAGCCCTCTCTCTCCTGCTCTTATTTAGCGTGTGCTATCAGATCCTGACATTTAGATGAATGTTGGGCCTCAGGAGTGGATCTAACCTTTCCGCTCCCTGACAGCACTGCACACACTCCTGTGTGTGTTTGTGTGCATCTTAAATCTGTCACACATCCCTGCAGGTATTACACTCTCTATTGTTCAGCAGTCTCCCTGCTGCTAATAATAACATGTCTTAAGACTCTGCAAATTTCTGCTGTTTGTTTATATATAAATATACACACCATCAGTCATAAGTTTGGACTCACCTACTCATCTTTTTATTATTACTACTTTCTACAACTTAGAATAAAAAAAAAAAAATCCTTGAAACTTTGAAAACACTACTAAATTCACACATAGGCACAGATTATATAATTCTATACAATAATACACAAGTTATTAGATCACTAGGTTTAACAGGATCATGAGAAACAAATTCAGTAGTGTGTGTGTGTGTTTGTGTGTGTGTGTACATATTTGTGGGTTTACTTTATGGGTTTACCATATATTGGGGGAAAATGTGTATGTTCGTGTTTGTGTAAAAATGCTTTAAAAATATAGTAAAAGTTTTTTTATTGCAAATGCTTTAAAAAAAGTTTTCTGTTAGGGCCTCTAGAATACATAGATAAACAACGTCCCCATTCAGGAGTAAATGTGTGTGTGCTTGTGTGTACCTGAAGCCAACGATGGGGAATTCTTTACAAATATTGCACTTGGCCTGATGTTTGGCTGTTTCTGCTGCAGCCACTCTGTGCAGGACAGGAAGCCACACCATGGACTGGGGCTCCAGTCTCATCCAATCAATAAACTGCCTGGGCTCCAGCTCGACCTTATTCGTCACCTGAGAACAGCCAATCAAAGGATGATTTCAGAAAGTCCATAAATAACATGAGAGAATAATTCAAAGTATTCGGCATATCTGAAATCAAGATGATGGCTGGAACATTTCCTACTGGAACACCATAAATGATTGTGTCAATCGCATGGCTGCTTTTACAGAGATAGTACAGCCTCATAAATATTTCAAGGATGATGAAGTATTCAGAGAACTTCAGTGATGTCATCCGTAGTCTCCAGTAACTGAGTGATTTTTAACAAGTGCAATGGCAGGAATATTAGCGAGCTGAAAAAAGTCTGATCCAACACTGGTATATTTTGAGATTGCACTAGTGCCGTGGAGGAAAAAGAAATATTTCTTCAGTGATTCTGGTTTGATCCACAAACATTATCATAATCTGTGATACTAGATAAATAAACATCGATCCAATATCATGGGGGAAAAAAAATCCCATCAATACATGTTTGTATTGGCACAAGCCTAGTTTCTTCTACCACTCACAGACCGCCAACATAAACATAAAAACGTGTAATCTAGGAGAAACAGACAAATCCCCATAAATCAATTTTAGTAAATAAAGATAATTGCAAACAAATAACACGGTGATAAACAATGAATTTGGGAGGAATTTGTCTGCCGTCCCCAACAGCAACAATATTTCTGGCAGTGATCTGAACATACCGATGGGAGAGGCATTAAATGTCACTTAACACTGGCAAAGACAATGTTTGAAACAATGGACACCTGGAGGTTTGTACTGTATCTAGGCTGTGATGTCATAACTATGATGTTACTTCTGACAGCCCACATTAATACAGGCGCCCTGCAGCAGCGTGAGAATAAAAACAGGAAGTATGAGTATATGTGTGAAGTTGTTCGTCCCTCAGCTATGACAGACTGCTATAAATGAGTGCAGGTGTGAACCCATTGCTGTCTGTCTGTCTGTCTTTCCTCTTGGCATCTCTCATCGCTCCTTCAACAATGACACCTATCCTTCATTTTCTGTTTCCTCTCCTTTTCCTGTTTGTGGCAGAGACACCTCTTTAAAGCACTTCCGCTTCCTTCTTCGTGTCACTTCTGACAACCTTCCTTTCATCATCTTTCTATCCTCACTCATTTATATATCACTGCCATTATTTCGTTCTCTTCACAAAACAGAGACTTTAGATGTGACACTTTGTTGTGTCATATCACCCAGAATAGACTGACAGACACAAAGAGAGAGAGAGTCAAACAGACAAAAGACTGAAAAGCCAAATGGACAGACAGACAGACGTGGGTGGACATATAGATGGAAAAAGGATTCACAGACATAAAAACAGAAAGACAGACAGGCAAATGAATACACTGATAGACAGACAACAAAAAACAGAAAGACAAAAGTGATGGACAGATGAACAGATATACAGATGTCTCTCTGTACAGACAGAGAAAGAAAAAGAGACAGAAACAGATGGAGAGCCAGACAAGCAGAAATATAGCCGGACAAAAAGAAAAAAATGTGTTGAAAACGTGCTGAAAAGTGTTCAAAAAAAACAATAAACAGCTAACACTTTAAAAGAGATTACGGTTGTAAGGCTCCTGGTGTAACTACTGTAGGATTTACACTGGTAAACATCTCACACTGACAACACCATTAAAAAAAAACACAAACATCTCTGTGCGAGTTAATATAAGGGTATCACAGGCAAACCGCTTCAGTAGTTCACAGATTGCTTTATAAATGAATTAAGACATTGGTCACACCCTCATAAACACCAGCATATCAGAGTCAAACACACAGGCTGTGATCAGTCTTGTGTGTGTGTGTGTGTGTGTGCATGTTCACGCACATGCTGGAAGCAGCTGCGGACACTGGGCTCAATGTTGCTCCCGCCGAATGCCGCCACCTCGCCCAGCTGTCGCGGGATCTGAATGGCATCATGGAGCAGAAGACCCAACTGCCTCTGATCACATGTGTCGCCCGCTGAGGACACCTGATTAAACAAACCTGAGACAGACACAGAGAAACACATCAGTACAAACCATTTGAGAGTCAGACAGACAGAGAAACACATATCATTACAATCTATTGAAAAGACAGACAGACGAACAGACTGACTATCCAGACAAACAGGCTATCTAGACCAGGGATGGGTAATGTTGTTCCTTGAGGGCCGGTGTCTTGCACAGTTTAGCTCCAATCCTAATCAAATACACCTGAACCAGATAATCGAGATTACTAGAAAGCTACAGGCAGGCAAATGATATGAGGGTTGGAGCTAAACTCCAAAGACTGACTACCCAGACAGACAGGGCGATAGACAGATTAACTATCCAGACAGACAGATTTACAACAAGTAACAAGTGCATTTCAGATTATTTTTCACCCTGACACACTTTTTCATTCTGATCTGACCTTGACCTGGGGACAGATATGACCTTGATTAACACAAACACAGACTGCTGAGAGTTTTCACTGCTGTGTCAGACTCAAGGTCAGTCAACAAACTCAAACTTCTGTGAGTCTGTCCGTCTCAGTGCATTTTTTACAAAGCAGGGACCAAAGAGAGTGACCCTCAAACTGCTCAATGAAAAGTGGGAAAAAACATATTTTCCATTTCAATATCATTTCAAAGTTGTTTTTGTCTGTCTCTCTGGTACTTCAGACATGGAGAACACACACGGTTGTACACTCTATGCTTTTACACTAACCAGCACAGGGATTTGTGTACTCCTGAGTTTTGATCATACTGAGGAACAAAGATTTAAAGCTCCAGAGATGAGTCAAAGCTTAAAAGAGCAAAAAGCCCAATTACATGGAGAGGTGCATCATGGGAGTGCAGTAGTTTCAGACTACTGTGCTTTTAGAATCAAAACAGGACAACAGCAGAGAGGAAGGCATCATGGGATTTGTGGCGTTTCACAAACAAGCTAATTAAAGCGGGTAACATTCAGGATTTGTAGTTGTGATCTAATAATGCCTAGGGGCAAAAATACCAGAATATTGAGTATACATTCAAATGATCTCCAAATGACATTTCAGTGACCTTAACCATCACTAATCAGCTAAATCAGCAAATATAATGAACATTTCAGGAGTCAAGTAGCGTCAAGCCTCTTTAAAAGCGAAAATGCTATGCAGCATGACACAATCACAGCTAACCTGTGTCGATTACAGCTAACCTGAGGTTTAATATACAGTTGTAAAAGGCACAGTTTTGCGCCAATGATTTCACTGTCAGCAAATTAACTCAACGATAAGAATTTATCAGAATTTACAATTACATTATAAAACTGTAAAGCACAAACAAAAAAGTACAAAGCTCATTAAATAAGCCTATTACAACAAAAAAATGCTTTTTTACTTGACTAAAAGTCAATGCTTTCATATTGTACCATCTTGTTAATTTTATTATATCATTCACAATGCTTAACGTGCAGTTCATTCACTTAGAAAAAACATTAATACACATTCTTGCACCATTGTCATTTTTGCAATTTTCCAATATGTACTTGCTACAAATCAAAACTTATAATGTGATTCAGGGCTGGCTTTTGGGGTTTATGACTGCAAACTTTAATTGAAGAATATTTTGAATCTTGTTATTTTGAAAATGAATAATATTGCTGATGAACTGGGCATCACTGGTGCTTTTTATGCAAACCAATAAACAGATAAAACAAGAGTTTTTTAGATTATGCCTGATTAGGACACAGCGCTGTCAATGCTAGTTGTGCATTTGTTATGAGCACTTACATTTGTATTTCTCCTCCAGGTGACCCTTACACAGAGAAAGAAGGCCAATCTTCATTGACAGAACACGGATCTTTCCACTGCGACCCCTGTGACATATAAAACGCATTATGAAAAAGAAGAGTCAGTGATGAGATGACAATGTCCGGCCCCCATCAGAAAAGTGTGCGTGTTTCGTACGTGTCATAGACGTTGAGCAGCCAGTTGAGGCACATGTCCACACACAGTGGCACATTGACCAGATCTTTGTGTTCTTGCTCCAGACCATCGTAAATAGATGTCAGACAGTTGATGACCTCAGGAACTGTCAGCTGCTGTGAATTTACAGTTAACTTGTGCTGCTGAAACATTGAATGAGCCACGTTCAGATCCAACAGATCCACTGAAAGACAAACAGACAGATCATTCTTTAAACAGACCATTACTTTACTGAATGGCGCACAAAAAAGCTGTCAATACAGCAAAAAAAAAAATCACAGTATTCAATATACATATTAAGAAGTCTCAGTATATCATAACAAATTTGAGGTTTAATACATATCCATGGCGAGTAAGAATTTGGACCACTAATTCAAATTTGTACCAATGGGTGAAGCTACCCAGTGTGATTTGACAAAAATAGAAAACAATTGACTGTGATCGCTGTTAGAGTACAAACTCAAAAACACAAATCGATTAATCCCTTATCCCTCTATCTTGTTATACCTCGTTAGGACACTTGTAAGTTATCTGAATGATCTAGGCTTTTCATCTTTGACAGACCAAGAAATTGTGCATTCCCTGCATCCTGTTTATGCTTTTTTAATTAGACCAATTAACTATTTAAAAAACAAACAGACATGCAGATGAGGAGAACATGAGAGATGAGGCATGGAGACGGAGACACACACACACACACACACGATTAACAAATTCTCTTTGTGCTGTTAATTGGGCCTCTCTGAGTTAATTGAGCCGATGGAGTGAGACGAGGCACTGATGCAGCGCTAATCATATAAGACGTCAACACACACACATACACACACACACACACACTTACAGCATAGAGCTTTCTGTAGCCGGCGGATCTTCATGGCCGTTCTGTATGCAGAAAATCGTACGTTGTTGAGGTCAGCTAGACAGAGACAAAAAATTTATGAATACAAGAAAAGTGAGCATGCAACCAACAAGATATTATACTATACCACTGAAACTAAAGTATCTATGAATTGAATGTAAAGGGCAACAGTGGATTCTTCAGCAGAGATGTGTGTATCCTACAGGGCTGTCATGCAAGCAGGTTGTTCACTTTAAATGACACATGTTTAAAACCACTGTATTGATGAAATGATTGTGCTGCATTGTTATGCAGTCCTGATATTGTTCAGACACAAATCAGCACACATTAGCATCTACAATATGAATGTAACTGCATATGTTTGATTACTTATAAATGTGGAACGTGTATTATGTTGTACTGAACCCTGTATATGCCTATATTTAGCCCTGCCTACTTCTGAGAAAATTTTAATTTAATAATCTCAACACATTCTCATAATGCAAAAAAGGATATATAAATTATTTTAAGATTAAATATTTGTTGTATTGCCTCTAATTTATGCAGATAAAAACTACATCATTTTGAGCTAAAAATATTACAACATATTACAGTCACCACTGAGAATAACATTGATTACAAATGAGCTGGAGATGTTTTTAGAAAATTCATGTGTGTGATAGGGATTTACTCTAGAGATTTACTGCCTTGCCAAGACGGACGTGCACCTTTACTGTGGAGAGCTGCTGTCCAATATTTATTCAGCTGTGTATTGAGTGTGTCTCTCAGGGCTGATAAGATCTCTGTGTCTGTCTGTGTGTGTGTGTGTGTGTGTGTGTGTGTGTGTGTTTGACACTTACAAAGGGAATGGTACAGCTCAGTCATCTTGGGATGGTCCCAGCATGTGGACTGGTTCTGATGGCTAGAGAAAAGAAGAGAGATGATCAATTGGACTCAACAGACTCATATAACTTGAGCTTTCTGTTGTGTTGTGTGTGTATAAGACAAATGCTATTTTGGACACAAACAGGTTTTGTGTGAGGAGGGGGTTGAAGGAATGACGAAGATGAATGAGAAAGAGACAGAAAACAGAGGCAAAATAAAATGAAAAAACAAAGCTTTAAAACAGAAATGCATAGAAGTCTGAAGTTGAAGGACATGTCTTAAACCAAGTCTGATTCTGTGTGGAAGGCAGCCTGAGTGGTGCTGGAGAGTTCTAAAAATGGGCGGGGCTCAGCAGCATATAGGTTGTCAGCAATTTGGTCAGGTATGATGATTTAAACAATACTTTTTCTATTATATCTCTTCCTTGTGTGTATTTTAGTTAAATGTCTTGACCACAGCATGCAGCATGTTGATAGCATATGTCTTGTCAGTGATGGTATGAATAGACCAATCACAGTTTGTGATTATGAGGACTTTCTTTTCAATCACTTCATAGAGCTTGTTGAAGTGGACTTCGATTCATAAATCAGTTAGTGAGGCTTAGACTTAAGCGATTCAAATTGTTAAACTTTTTTTCTCCCAAAAACATGTCCAAGTAAAACAAAAACTTTCAGCATTTAAATGTAACTCAGTGGAGGATTTTGCATTCAACTAGGACAAGCCAACTTTGTCTCCTCTAAAAGGATTTATTAGTGGGCTTGTCCCTCATCGTTTGCTACAGACATGATTGATAACATAAATCATGCAGCTTGTTCAGGAGAGATGTGCTATTCATTTTCTAAGCAATCTGACCTGGTGAATGATAAAACAGACAGAAATGGCACACTGGCTTACACTGAACGAGGGACCCAAGCCAAATCCAGAGGCTACAATAACTCTGAGACTTGGTGACTGGCACTTTTCCCTTGGGTCAGTAAGCAATCACATAGCAACCACCCAGAACAGCCTAGCAACCGCATAGCAAGAACCTGGCAACCATACAGAACAGTCTCGCATTGTGAGAGGCAGGCTCCATTTACAGTTTTTCTTCCAGTAAATGTAAAAAAAACCCTGAAAATCTCACAATCTATTGCATCCAGTCACGTCAGGACACAATTGTGCTTTTTTAACAGAAAGTTTCCTTTCTTTGAACATTAATCAAAATTCAACTCAAAATCCATCTCATTGCTGAGTCACTCTGATATTGATTAAATTTTCTAGGAAGTTTAAGTAGAAAGCACTTGATGTCTGACCAGTCCACACCAAACACCATCATAAAGATTATTACTGATTATACATGAATATTGATTACAGCCTCGCCAAAGTTTTTCAAGTGTAGGGGCAACAAAATCTGAAAGTTGTTTAAGAATTAAATATTGAAAAATTCACATTGATTGGACAATAATTTGAACATTGGGGGGCGCACATATCCCTCTCAATCACTATGGTGTATACAGCCCTGAGGCCAACATAGGGTCACCTGATTGGCTTCTGTCAAACTCTGTAGTATGCCACTATAAGCTAAACAAGATTTTCTATTTTGAAGAGACAGACAGAGAGAGAGACAGGGATAGCAGCTCCGTGGGCAGGCTGGGACAGAGGTTGACAGCAGGTGTTGAGTAAATCTCATCATCTCATTCCTGACTCATTCACACATCTACACGAGGTCCTCTCTATTCCAATAGCATTGCTAAAAGGTTCAAAGCATCTCAGACTGTCCGTTTCAGCCGAGCATAATTCCACAGACACATGTAGCTTTGAAATAGCTCTTGATGGTCCCTGAGGGTCTGCTGTTATTGATGCATGCAAGGACCTAGGGCCAAACAGACCATTTTGTCCTATAATGTGATTTTCAGCCGGATCACTGAAGACTGAGGCATTCAGAACTGTCTGGACGGTTTGTGCTATGGGCGGTAATTGAGCTGGTTACAGCCATCAGCAGAAATAAAGCACCGGTATGCTTCTATCTTCTCTGCAGCAGACCACTGCTATCCAGCAATAGATCAGGACAGAAGTGTTATCCTCGGTACACAACAGCTCTGTTCCAAACGCTGCCTCACAGTGCAGCGTCTTCAGAAACAGCTACCTGTTAAGGTGGGACGCTAACTGGAATGGAACCTGATTAGTGACTTAATTAAAGCAATTCTGGAAGACTCCCTACGTGTAGCAAGAGGATCACAATAGTTTTCTAAAGCACATGTTTTTTAGACTATTTCCATGTATTCTTTTTTTGTACTGACAAAAATATACTTTAAATATTTGTCTGTGAGTGGAAATTTATTGTCAATATGGAAGTCACAATGCATTCTAGGATTACACTAGACATGAAGGTTACATGCATTGCTGCCTCAGATTTTGGTAAAAGTATATGCATAATTATGTTGACTGCTCTCTTGAACAGGAGTCTGCACCCTAAA
>JAZGTK010020049.1:0-11141 GCA_036877625.1 Ambastaia sidthimunki
ACACACACACACAGCACGGTCAGTCACACACAAACAGTGCTGCCATGCCGAGTTGTGTTGCAGCCCCACTGGTGTCCATCTGCTGCACAGGTGGGAGTGTAAAGGACACGGGGAAAGATGTGTGTGTGTGTGTGTGTGTGTTGCAGGTAGCTCCTATTATTTTCACTGCCATTATTTCCTCCAGCCAGTGTATCAGGCTCCAGCTGATGTATGAATATAGACACACCAGGATGAGGTGAGATCTGATCTCCGGCACTTCCCGGGTATCCCACAGTCTCAAACAGAGACCTCAAACAGAGACTAAATCACCATCTCAAACCCAAAATCTAAATGTAAAACACATGCAAAGCACATCAGCAGATGCTTTTCTAAGACATCTGCTGACTTGTTGTGGCTACATATGAGGAGGAAGGAAAGAAGGAAAGAAGAAATGTGCTAATGTATTACAACAATATCATCTATAAACTGCAGAACTAAATACAGTTTTTCAGCTACACAAAAGGAGAACTACATAAAAGGTAAATTGCATGTCAACATCTCCAGGTCATATTTCCTCAAAAATAAAAACAACTTTTAAATTAATTTATTCTTAGGAACATTAAGATATGTGACATTAGACAATATTTTCATAACCATTAAACAGATTTTCCCCACATTTAATTATTACAGAGATTAAATAAAATTATAATTGTCATTGGTTTTAAAGTATTTGTTGCTCTGTCTGTATGTTTTGTTGTTGATTTTATTAAAAAACTGAAAAACATTAAAAGGAATCACAAATTAATAATAATAATAAATGTTAATTAACTAAAAGTTGTAATCACAATAATGAGAATTTGAGTTTCTAACTGTCACAAAATAATTAAAGACTTAATGCATATTTTTTTATAAATCTTACAACTGTAAATATAATTTATTTTTTCCTACTGATTTTATAGTAATTATGATAAAAAACAAATTTTGTGTGATCGTTTAATGTAAAATCTAAACATTGCTGTTTGTTCAACTACACAAAAAAATACCTTCAGTTGCTGCAGTGGACGACAACAGCCTCTCCTCAGCCTCTGCATTATCTGTAACCATGGCAACAGCAATATATGGGACACCTGTCAATGTGTGCCATCGGCAAAAATTTGAACAGCCGCGGCAATAAATGGCAAACCGTTAACAAACACATTACACTACACATTCACAGTCTGGAATTTATTTTCCTAATGACCTAAGTCTTGCCGTACGGCACAGGATTATTGCCCCCCACACATTCACACAATGAAGGTTTAGAAACATTAGCAATCATTACCGAACGGCCGTCCAGTCTCACCGCACCCTGTTTAAACTACTTTATTTAAATATTAATGAAATTTGTCACTTGATTTGAACTGTTATTTGGGCCTCTGCAACACAAACTGTGCAATGAAGCTATAAAGAACAAAAACAAAGAAGCTCACAAACTAAAAATCCACACCGATGAGAACACAAGCGTGGAAACATGCCCGTGCACACTTACAGAGATGGTACACTGAGTGTAAGAGAAGGGGAGCAAGTGTACCCTGAGAGAGCAGACCCGGCAACGACAGCCGACGGCTAAGCTCCGCCTCTTCCTCTCGGATGTCCCCCAGGCTGGAGCTTTTCTTGCCCTGCATGGACTCCTCCAGACGGAGTCTTTCCTCCGCTCGCTCACGCCCCTCTCCAGGAACCTGGAATAGTATGTCGGAACGCTAGTCAGTGTCCCGCATGTCATATCTGATACATATTATTCTGTTCATCATTAAGATGCCAATTTCTATCCCAAAACATCTTACAGTAGATCTCTTACAGGAGTTCTTACAGGTGTAACCTGAGGTTAAGTTTATTGATCAAGGACACAACGGTGGAAGTTCATGTACCGTCCCTGCTAGGATTTGAACCGACAACATTTGGTTTACCAGGCCAGAGCTTTAACCACTAAGCTACACAAACGGAAACTGTAGGAAAATTTAAACACTTGTCAGATGTTTTTAATCACAAGTGACTTAAAGTACATTCAGTCTACACATTTTATCAGTATATGCATTCCATGAGCTTTAACCCATGACCTCGGTGTTGCGAGCATCATGCTCTATCAGTTAGACCACTACAGGAACACCACAATTAAACGCACTGTCAGAAGTTGTTCACAGGACATCTTCTTACTTTCCATTCATGCCATTTTTTAGATGTAAACATGCTCTAATCATAAGAAATCATACTGGTTTCCTGGAATCAATTGGTTATTAAACTTACCCAATAACCAATCACTTTTCTCAAAGACAGCGCCTCATACGTGGACGCCATGCGCTCCCCCACCGCAGAGGCACACGACACCACTAAGTTATTCAACGCTGAACCCATTGGAGTCACGGACTGGGCGACCGGGATCAAGGGGTCAGAGGTGAAACACACAGCAGGGTCACTGGAGATCTGTGACAGATATAAGATGGACATGAGAGCTCTGTTGTGTGCAAGAAAGAAGAAATGTAACAAGATTTTCTCTGATGTTTTCTAGTGCTTCTAAAATTACTGTAGACCTACAATTCATAATACATACGTACAGTAAACCTGAATATTTACTGTCATATGGTGAATACATTGTATGGAAAATCATAAAATTGTTTGGAAAAATCATAAAATTGTTTTCCATATATCCCTTTGAGTGACTGACCTGAGCAGAAAGAAGTGTGCTGGAGGTCTTGGTCGTGTGCTCTGCCAGGGAATGATCAGAAAGTCTCTTCAGATAGGCCTTCACTGCTTGCTCATCAGGGTACGGGGAAGACTTCGACCCTGTTCCTAACACAGACTCACCTTTGGCCTTACAGCTTTCTGACTCAATTGTGCTGCTCTCTGAGGCTTCAACACAAACCTCTTCATTAGTGACTGAACCATCAAGCTCAGCTGAGTTTTTTTTGGCTGGTTCTGCAGGTTCTTGGCTAGATGAAGCTGACTGATTTTGTGGTTCAGTGGTATTTATGTTTGAAGAAGGAGTTGGGTTGGTGCTGGAAGTAGGAGATTTGGAGATCTGGCTGGGATTTGATGATTCGGGAGATATCCTGTCATGCGCGTCCAATGACTTCTGATCTGGTTTGCCCTCCAAGCCAGATTTGGTTTCTCCGCTCTCCACTTCAACACTTAGAGGACAGTGATGACCATCTGAAATGATGACATGGTCCTCCTTGTCCGTCATAGTGTAGAGTAGCTGATGGCAATGACCGCACTTGTCTACAGGGGGTTTCCGAGGTTCTTGTGGAGGGGGAGGACACCGTACTAAAGCCAAGCTATGGGAAGCTCCACAGGCAACCTGCAGCACATGCTTTCCGGCCAGATACTCCACCTTCTGGGGCTTCCAGACAGGAAAGTTTGATGTGTTTAAACCCAGCTGGCAACCACTGCCCCAGGCCCAGACTTCATGTTTGGCTGAGAGAGCCAGAGTGTGCTGATCCCCACATGCTAGCTCCAGGATCCTGACCGACTGAGAGGGCGTGGTCTCCGAGTCCACCACACCAACCGGGGTGGGGTTAGGAATAACAGACAGTCCCAGCAGGCCACACTGGCCATAAGTGTTGTCTCCCCACATGTGAACACCTCCATCTTCTGTCACAACTCCACTGTGGGCTGAGCCGGCAGCCACAAAAATGACACGCTGTTCACTAAGCACTGCTTCCAAAACAGGCTCAGTCGCCACTGACGACAACTGGTTTTGTTTCCATGGCAGTTCACCAAAGCTGTAGACCTGCCCCCCTAAAAAATACATAAAATTACATTTCTTCTCCTAAAAGTACATATAAATTACATTTCATATATATATATATATATATATATATCAGAAGCAAATGTATACATAAGTGTATACTGCCGTGTAATTTGGTAACTCACAAGCCAATATGAAATACAATTTGCAACCTATTTTATGTCTGTAATGGGAGGTATTTGTCACTGTTGCTTTTCTGTGGTAAACAGAATATTCAACAGGAAAAAGGGTGAAAGAGAATCGATTGGATCATTAAAGAGCATTCCACACCAGAACAGAGCCAAACCTGAATGCCACAACTCATCTCGATCTTAAACCTCTTTTCAAAATCTATCATTTTGTCATTTATCATTTTATGTACTTTATAACTACCAGCATGACTTTATACATACAGTATTACCTAATACATTGGCCTAAAACACCATCAAAATATCTATTTGGCTACTAGTTAATATTAACCACTAACCCACAAATAGAAAGCTGTTTCACAGGCAGGACAGGTTAATAGATTTCACTGAAAGATTATGAAGCCAAACACGTGTTTCTTAGATTAACATTGTGCATAATAACAGCAGAAATCTGCATTAAGAATGTTGACTTTTAATAAAGGGTTTTAAAATATTAGTGCATTACACCTACTGAGTTTGCATGTGTATCACCACTTTGTTCTTGGGTAAATAATACATTTATTACCCTCTACAAGCAGAACACCATGTCTAGCCCCCAGGGCAGCCTGGAGCACCGGCCGGGACAGCAGCACCCTCTCTGGTGTGGTGCTGTAGGAATATCCCCTCCATGTATGGAGCAGACCTATCTCCAAAGAGCCGTCCTCCTCACCAGAACTGAAAACACACACACGCTTAGAGAAGTCATGAGACAAAAAAAAACTAAAGTACACAAACACTGCTCTGTTCTCCATTTCCACAGGCAGAGGTGCTAGTGAGAAGTAAATATGGGTAAGAAAACTCTTACCTCTTTTGTTTTTCCATCTCTAAACGTTCCCCATGTCACAGCTGGTGCATTTGGCACAGTGGATGTTTACCTGTGAAAGAAAAGGTGACATGATTTCAGACAATAACAAAATCAACCTGTGTAACAAAACTGCTTAAGCCATGAATACAACACACTTTGATGTCATGTGACTTTTAAAAAAGCTCTGGCCACTTACAGGCTTAGTTATCTTAACAGTGACATGTTTTGTCTCTAAAATATGTGGCATAGATTTTATTCTATACAAGGATATTTTCAAGAAACACAACAAACTAACAGTGTAAACACACATGTGTACACAGTCAGTGATCAGGGCCAAAGGTGACGTGAAGCTGTTATGAAATCATCAGCAGGGCTTATAAACAGAAAACAACATTTTACAAACACCAGGAGAACTTTATTATTACTTGCCATCGTCTTATAATAAACGTATGTTAAATCATCAATGTCTGCTGTGAAAATAAACACCTGTTACCAAAAAGCTGTCAAAACAGTTTCGATTATGTCTAAGTGACATTCATCTAAACGAGAAAAGACTACAAATGGTTTATTGTGCAGTATTTGGCGATAAATGTAATTGATATGTGATCTGACCGTGTCTGATATGAAAGTAAAAGATATATCTGAAGGGATCAAATATAACAAACCATCACATAACGACGTAAAGTAACATCCACTTCTACAGATCGCTTACAAAACAAGCAAACCATCAAACACACAAGCAGAAAAATACAGTACACGATGCGAGAAAAACACCGCTAATATCCTTCTTATTAGCTCGTTTAATATCGTTCAAGATAATAGAAAAGATGTTTCATTCATTCTTACCCCAATATCTCAGATTTTAAACCCTGTAGCCACACAATGAAAGTCTCGGCGAAAAATATCTTGTCAGTTTATAAAACGGCTGATCAGAGATAAAAAAATAAAGCGATGATGATAACAAACAACGAAGCGCCCGATAACCGACGGAGACACACGAGGGACAAACTAGACGCGGATTTACGCTTTCGCTTTTTCTGGCTAGTCAGGTATGAAATGACAGCTGAGCTGTTTGCGAGATGCTAGCCTGCGCATAAACAATACTACAGTTTTTTCCAACTGCTAACACACAAAATCTTTACTTGTCACACAATTTCTGAAACCTCTCACTTAAAGTGCAAAACTACACACCACATCTCCAAAACCATAAGCTATTACTCAGCCTTTGAATCAGTTTTCAACTGCATACACAAAACACTACACACAATTCTCTTTAGACAAAAATCTAACAGGAAAGGACTTGCTTTCCTTTTCCAAAAACAACCAATCAAAATGCGACTTATTCACCAGGTCACACACACACAATTGTGTTCTTTACTGTATTCTAAAGAATATACTTTAGGTTTACATATGTTTATGGTTTTGTTGTATGCTACTCTATACAACTGTAATGTTTGGCCTAATAAATATTTTCTGTTTCTACATTGCATTGGTGTTTACAGTGTACTTGTTACCCCTCTCAGCAGAATACTTTCACTGTAGAACATTGTATTGACATGTAGGTATAAGCCTATGAAAGACCAAAGAGCTTTAGATTTAGAACAACAGTGTTTACATGGTATATCCAAACATTTACTATTATGAAAGAATTGTTTGCCATTTGATGCAAATGCTTCATTCTGACATGTGTTTATGGCATTTTGTATGCAGTGTTACGTTTTGAAGGAGATGTGAGGCATTTTGCATTTTGTGTGTGCAGTTTTGGAAATTGTGTGTAGAGTTTTGAAAAAAGGTGACATAGTTTTGAAAAACTGTAAACGCAATAAATGAATAAAATACATGTGTATTAAATGTATTATAAAAATAATAAAATGTATTTTGACATTTTAAAGTGAGTATGAACCAAAATAATGAATAATTATTTTTAAAGGAGACAATTGTTCTCTTTTGTTGTTGAAGTTAAATTATAGCGTTAATTTATCTGTTGTAATGTAAAGCCCGGGTCATAAAGCAAAACTATTTGACAAACACTCATATCTCCTGAAAAAGGGTCCAGAGCTGGTGTGTGGTGTCTAAGCTGGTTTAAGCAAGTATGTGTGTGTGTGTTTGTGTGTGTGTGTGTGTGTGTGTGTGTGCTCCTATCAGATTGTGTGTTTTGGTTTGATGCATATAAACGAACAAGATTTCTGTCCTTCCCTGACATGAACTCTGAATCCTGACATTCTGTATCTATACATTTCTATATGTTATACATTTCTATAGAAATACAGTAATTATTGCATACTACAGTTAACAGCTTACATGGGTCATATCTGAAATCATTCATTCATCTACTGCATTCACAGATACTGAAATGTACAGAAATTTATCATGTGACCTGCATTCTGTTTAGGGAGCAGTTATCAGCTATGCTTAAAACGTCTCATCTGGGCTTATCAGAAAGTGCCGGGTTCATTTGGCGAAAGGTGAGTGGAAAATAAATAAAATCCTTTATTTGTGTTTAACTCCCACTTTCCCATCCCCTCTGTCTCTCTCTCTCTCTCTCACACACACACACCTTTTGGCTATTTTAGATGCGCCAGGCTTTCAAAACAAACCAGCAATCCTTTGCCTCGCTTTATTTCTCAGCCAATTGGGTGGTGGTTTGCAGAAGAATTCTGATTGGCCTGTTAACAACATAAGCACCAGTGGTAGCTGCGGGAGAGAGAGAGGGGTAGAGAGAGACAGGAGGAGAGCTCTTAGAGTAATCGTTGGAGGACAGAAGACCTTACAGAGGAGGAACTTGTGTGTGTGTGTGTGTGTGTGTGTGTGCAGTCTGCCAAAAGCTGCCTGGAGCAGGACGATGACATGTTGGAAAAAGGGGCAGTGATCAGGTCCAGAAGCGTTCTTGAAATGCCTGGGTTACAGTGAGAGCCTCCTGTCTTGTCAACACTAGTTCCATCAAGGTCCATCAGAACCAGACAGCATGCAGAACCTCCGACATGCAGCCTCAGAGGCGTTCCAGCGTCTCGGTAAGTGCATTGCACATTTGAAACATTTATACAGTGTCTTAAAACCTTTTGGATCAGAGATAAAACAAAGATCTATATTTTGAGCTTTGATCACCTGCAGCTGTATGTTTTGACATTATAAATAACTTGTTTCTCTTGCTGTTGAATTGCTTTCGATGTGATTATTACATTTGCATTCCTAATTGTGCCAAAAATATTTCATTGCAGTTTTTGTCATCTTTGTGTTTGTATTCTGTTTGGTACTCTTTATTATTTTAAATCTATAGTGATCTGTGTGTAGTCAAACATGCACTGTTGCTGTAGTGCCAATAATTTTCTCAACTGGTCTAAAATTTGTTTCATTTTGTCCTGATTATCACTAAACCAAACAGCTTTTTACAACAGCCACTATTTACAAGCTGTCTTAAGCCATAACAACAGAAGGATCCTTCAAGAATCCAACAGATTGTTGTGGTTTAGCCCAAGTCTGGTGTAAACAGGGAAGACAAATAGCCTGCATCCAAAAAAGGTCTCTGCGTGCAGCAGTTTGACCTGTGGATACAAGACTACAGTGAAGATGTTGTGCCTGATTTATTTGAGATTGTGAGAGCGGGTTTGTGTGATGGAGGAGAGGTGAGAAAAATTCAGCTGGCTGAAGCATCTGTGTCCATCTTTTGAGAGGCGGGAGGGCAGAGAGGAAAAGGAAACTGTGAGTTTTGTGCAGGGTCAGGATTAAACGAAATGCATTGATTTTAAATTTATCGCACTAGAAGTAAATCTGTCATTATTTTTTCTTGACTTGTGTTTTGGTGCGTTTTCTGCAATGTGAGAAAGAAGTTAATTGCAGTCTAAAATAAAGAGGCATGTTGTCATTTAAAGAAAACACTGAAAAAACAGACCGGAATAGACCAGTAGATCTCAACCTTTTTGACTTTAAACCACCCCCACCCCCCACCCCTACTGTCCACAACAATATTTGAAGCCCTACTCACATTTCTACCTAATAAAATATTCTAGAGCTAGGCATAAATACTATATGTATATTCATTACAAAAATAATCACTGTAAGAAATATTTAGATTTTATTATTGTTTTAGCTTATTTTAATTCTTTGGACACAAAATGTCACCTCAGAATTTCTGGTTGTCCTAAACAATAAGAACTAATTAATTTACAGATGTAACTCATAAAAACAAGTAAAATATACTGCTTATAGACATCTAGTGAAGTTGCCTCAAACAAAACTGAGTATGTTTCACAGATCTGATGCCACGAATCTGGTGAACTTTGGCTAACCCACCAAAGTACTTGCTCAAAAGCACTAATTGTGTCAACTCAGTACTTTTAAGTCTTGCATGCTCTTTTTCCCAGAAGTTGCATGAAACCAGCCAATGAAGTTAGAGCTTGCCAGGTGGGACAAGTGCTTTCCAGGTTTTTGTGCAATGTGCTTCAGACGGTCAGTGCATGGACTGTGGGTGTCGTCTAAGGCTGAGATATATCTGGGTTGACTTAACTCTGTTATCTGGAGTGATTTATTTGAGTTATTTGTCCCTCATCCAACCAATCACTGTACCTGTCCAATACTTGAGTTATGGGTAGCGGGCGACACACTGAACATAATGTATATACACTGCTTACTGAATACAGATCAGCAGGACCTGCACACTGACTTACAGAGGGACAGACAGAATGTGTGGATGTGTATGGCGAGTTGCTTATGACAGAATGCAGCACAGTTAGAGGAAGATGTCGAGTGATGATGAGGGAAAAAGATCAGGGACTTGATGGATGAAGGAAAGATAGTTGGAGAGAGGGAAGAGATGAATGGACAGATAAAAAGAGAAAACAGGCGGCCCCAATGCATCTGAGCTTGAGTTATTATCACTCTCTCTCTCTCTCTCTGCTCTGCCTCATAAATATATCTGTGCAGTGGAGACACAGACAAGGGAGAAATGCTCCAGGGAGCAGAAGACATCACAGATCAACAGCAGAATACACACAAAGATTAAGAGCACAGAAACTCTAAAGGCATTCTGTCTGAGAATCAGTGGAAGCTGAAGAGTTTCCCAAAACACGTGATTGGCGCTTTTGCTATCCTACACTTTATCTGAGGGACATTTTTACTATAAATTCACTTAACTGTATATTTAGTGTATGTATTTAGGTAATGAATAGTTGATGAGATCATCCAACAATATTCAGTTTTAATTTTAATTTTCTGAGTAGAATGTTTACCATGTAAAACTTGTGGCAGTGATGCAAGTGTTTTCTGGGTTGTTGCCAGGGTGTTGCTATGGGTTTGCCAAGGTGTAGTTGCTGTAACTGTTCGTGTTTGCACTGTTTATTTTTGCTCTGTGGCGTGGGAGCTGCAGTGTTATCACTCTAGTGTAGACTGTTTGTTTGGACATTGTATTTTTCCACTAGTACTCAAACCCTTTGAACGTGTATATAGACTGTGATGTGGTAACAAACTGTTCAGAACACCTTAGCAACCACAGAGCAACTATTGGCAACCACCATCCCCCCAAACAACTAGATCACACTAAACAAGTCACATGATTCAGTGGATACGTTGTATTCAGGTGTTGCTACATGATATTATGGTTTCTAGATAGATTTAGAGTTTTTTCTCTTTCATAATCTACAGATGAAAATCATTCAAATGAATGTGAAAAGAAATAACACAGTTTCTCCTAACTAGCCACATAATATGATAATATAGTTTCATGTGATGACCTCACTTCCTGGTCCAGGACGACGGTAATGTGATGATGGCAGAGGTGCTGTGAGTGGCAGCTGCAGCAGAGCCAGAAACAGTTTTTAGTAAATTAGATTTGGAACAGTCCCAACAGAGGCATCCAGACTTCTGGGTCAACTTTCAGAACTTATAATAGAATTAATTATAACGTGTCTACACCAAAACCACAATATTATTCATCTTATACACCTGTTACAACCAGCAATATTATAAGCTTTATTATTCTCTCAGAGAAAGGCAGTCGGTGTGGATTTTGAATAAATGTGGCAGTAAAGAGAGAATTTAAGAAGTTTCTTGCAGTGTATTTAATATGGTAAAACTTGCTTGGCAGTTTTAGGGCAGTTTTTCCTTTTCTTACAGTTCCTGCAGCCACGTCAAAAACAGAGAACAGAGTTCATTTCTGTTTGGCTGGCTGTCAAAACATATCACCATACTTATTACACCACTCTCTGGAATGCTGGATCCTGATTGGTCAATCCAGCAGACTGCTAATTTGAGCTACTTTACTGCTGCTAGTTTCTATCTTTTGTCCATTGTTCTCTGTCTAATCGAGTTGAGTGTTGTTTTTGCTGCTCTTGGCTGTAGAAGTGTAAATGTGGGGTGAAGGGTAAGTCTCAGACCCCCTGTACACAAACACCTGCTCCTGCTCTCCTGTCAG
>JAZGTK010020050.1:0-11140 GCA_036877625.1 Ambastaia sidthimunki
GCAACGGGGCCACAGAATTAGGGAGAATGCAATTTGCATGGTGCAATTACGGGCACGTCTGGTTCTGAGTGTTAGGTTGTGGAGGATGCAATAATGCACCTGGTTTGTTTCTGAACTATTGCAACCATTGCAACAACAACTGCAACAGTGTAAACAAACGTATATCTGAAAGCTGCAATATGTAACTTTTGCCTCTACCATCATCTCTGCTTGACACATAAAATTACAGGTTACTTTATATTTATCATGTACACTGAAGTGAAATTAAGTCAAATCTGACCCCACAGCTCAAATGATAACTAATGATACTTGTAATAGTGTAAATAACTGATTTTGTTCATTTTTAACTTAAAAGTGTACAGATTGCTGCTTTTAATGAAATTCTTTTTTTACCTTCTGGTGGGCGATATTGACCCAAAGGTTAATTGCGATGAGAGTTCGCAAATAATGTCCAATTTTTACTAATTAACATAGATAGTAGGCGTGATAAATCGCTAATAGAACGGAAGTGACTTAAACAATCAGTCCTGCAGTGCATTTAGTGCTAAATTGTGAATTAAACGCAGGTTTTGCACTCACAAAAGCGACGAAACCGTTTAGTGCTTTCGTCCCTGAACGATTCTCTCCTCGTGCTATTCAGTCACGAATGCGACCAAAATGACATCGCATGCGTTTCCGTCGCATGTCTGCATGTTGTCACGAAATGAATTGCTTTGCTTTATATGCGGTAACATTAAATGTAAATTGGACGAAGGGTGATCGGAAATGAGAGAGTTATTGATAGTTCACCGTAGATTGATTTCATTTTTCATGATAAGACCTCGGCTGTCAGGCTTTGTTCCATGATTAATGATACTTAGAGATGGCAACAATGCAACAATGCTCTGGGTTTTTGATGGAAGTAGACTCACAGTAAAGACATTGTGGCAACCTGTGATTATGTTTCTTTGAATTGCACACGTTTTTCTGCTGTGTAATTTTAGTGACACGCCATGCGTTGCGATGTTGTTACAGATGTCTCTGTCCAGACATGTCTGTATTTGTTATTTTCCAGCCGCAGACTGATAAATTGTCGTGCTATTGCACCTGTGACATACAAAGTGTCCATTTTGCTTGTCATCTGAAGTTGAATGTAATTTTTAAATAAATAGCCATTTAGCCATAAACTATCGCTGAACAAAAACGCAACAATTGAGCGCTAACGCTAAAGTTGAATAACGCCAGGCTATCGCTAACCTCGCCTTGAACTGAGCTTTGTTTTGGCTCACACTGGCTCACGGCTATAATCGGCTCGTTCAGAACGATGTCAGTGCTTGAATGGGCCAGCGTACCGTCATTAGAACCAGGTAAATTATTCATTACAGAATGTGCCATCAAAGCAGAGCATTAACACTGAGTTTCTGACCCTGCCAAGTGAAACAGTCAGAACTTCATATCTTTCCTAACTGACAGCTGAATTTTCCTTAATCTTAATAAAAAGGATGATGTTGTTATTTAAATGTTTATGTTTATATTGCAGTAGTACTAGTTGATTTTAATGTAGTTTTTACACATTTTCAGTTCTGATCGGTCCTTAGTTTTTACATATTTTTTGTTTTACTTTACATTAAAAAAAATTTTTTCTTATTGTACATCATTCATTGCTGCACGTTATTTAAAAAAACAAATTGTGTTTTTTGTATTTATCTAAATTTTGCTTTGCCACTGAAATGACTTTCTTTTTACATCCTCTGTTTTATTTCAACCGTTCCACTAAAATTGCTTTTCCTGTTTATTCTTCTTTCTACTAGTATGTTTGGATTTCCAGTTTGATTACTAACCTGTCGTCAATTCAACTTTTAACTTGACGACAGCTGCCACGCGCACCAAAAACAACAGAAGCTTTGTGACCGACACGTACAACGAAACCAGGTGGAGTCTGACATTGATGTATCAGAGCCGGAATCCAGAGTATCGTTGATTAATTATTGTTAACAATTAATGACGTTATTTTGGTCTGCGCGATCACAGTCTGACCGCGTAGAGGAGTCGCGGGATGCGAGAATATGAGAAATGACACAAACGCTGATGGGCGGATGAAATCAAGATTAATTGAGCTAATGTTCCCGTAGAAACGTTGCATTTGCTCATTTTCTTGGTTGCTCGGTGCATCTCTTCATTATGAGGTCATTTGTCTTCCTGTAAACACACAGGGTGTCAAACTTGATATTAATTGCTATGTTACATGTTTCGAAATTAATGGAGGGCGAATCGATTTTCTTGATGAGGCAAGAAAAGTCGTCGACGTCCTTGTTGTAGAACTTTGATCTCCATCATTTCCGTACAATTGTTATTCGTACAGCTTTCATATCTGTTTATTTATGCTAATTATCTAATTACTTTAGCTAATTCTGCATAAATTATGTCTTTAAAGCTTAAAAATCACTTAAAAATAGCAATTTGGTCATTGTTTGTGTCTCACTGTTGTAGTTTCTTAACTTGTATGCTCTTATTTTTTGGATATATTATGTTTTGCATGTCATATTTTTTTTGGACATCAGCTCATAATCAGATGTCACGATGTGCTATATTTAATTGCACCTTTGAATTAAACTAATCTGTTTGTTTTACAGAGAACATCATACGGCTGCAGGAGACGTGAGGAATATGTGCAAAAACTAGTTTTATAGTCTTTATTTATTTCATTTAAAGCCTGACAAAATATAGCTGCTATGAGGTCTTGTTGTATGGAAAGAATTCTGAGATTCCTCAAAATTCTGCCTTGGTTAGGAATGATTTCACAGTGAATAAATAATTTCATAATAAGAGGTTTTCCTGTATAGCTCAATTGGTAGAATATCGTGTTAGCAGTACAACGGTTGTGGGTTCGATTCCCAGGGAAAACGCATTGATAAATTGTGTACCTTGAATACACTGTAACTGGCTGGAGATAAACGTGTCGCCAAAAACATAAATGTCCATTTTCACTGTTCTTTTGAAAGTGAGAAAATTAGTGTGTTTAGTATGTAGTGTGTTTGGAATTAGTGTAGTATGTTTTTGTTATTGAGGTTTAATGCATTTCTTTTAAAATAGCTTTTGTCTATTTAATTGTTGTTTGCTGCACATTTTGTGTGCAATCTTTTGCGCGGTTGCGGTACTAAAACATTAAATTTTTTCACAGAAGTGTAACCGACATTTCTGGTAGAGTTTAGCTGGGTTATCTTTTGTCTTTTTGACTCTGTTTGCCCTCTGACACCTGAACTCAATGTGAAGTCTTTAAATGACCACAGGAGTTTCTGTGCTCATACTGGCCGCTGAGCCAGTTCACGGTGAGAATGAGGGGCCAGCTGCGGCTAAACCGTTTGCTACCTACTGCTGTAAGGACGCATAATTTAGCTCCTGTGTAGGTGACAAATGGCCCAACTCTAAAAGCCCCTGTGATGTATGACCACGCAAGTCAGATAGATCCCCTGTATCATTCGTCCTGTGACAGAGATTCATCACCTGTGGGAGTTTAACGCTGGAATTCCTATTGGATTTTTAATGAAAGAGAAGATAATGTGACTTAAAGTCAATGAGTTTTGTGATTATCCTCCAAGCCCCGCCCCCCTCCCACAAAACCCCGCCTCTTCGTTTCACCTCCCCAGTCGTCTGTGATGTTTTCGCATTATTGTCATGCGCTTGGATGACATCAGCGTAATAGGAAACGGGCTAAATTGTTTAAAGGAGAATAGAGGAAAAGATTAAAGGTGCACAAAATGGTTTGCGTCTTGGTGCTTTTGATGCAATAAGTACTCAAGTCATCGGTGGCCTAAAAAGTGTTTTATTTTACGTAAGTGGGGTCACATGACCTGCCGTGTACTGCAGGAAGCTCCTGGTTATAAGAGGAATGAAGTTGTGGAATAAATTTATCGTGGCTGACAAATACACTTGGGAATAAAGTAGCTCAGAAACCAGATTTTGCATGATGCAATAACAGCCAAAATGTTCAATAGCTTTTTGCTTTTTTTAACTTTGCAAGACTACAAACTATATGCCTATACAGAAACTTCAGAAATAAACCTATATTGATAACATTAAATATTAATATTAATTTACATTAAAATCAGTACCCAGAAATATAAGAATAGTTCTGTGACTGCTCAGTTTTGTTCTGACCTTTTTCAAATAATTAATTGTCTTTCAGCTTCTGAACCTATTTTTAAAAATTTTTCTGAACAATTTAGGCAATTTGCTTTTTGGACTGTAGTATTTTTTTGTGTCGTATTTTATGTATTTTTTATGTTTGTGTTGGCATATTGATTCTTTTTTACACACAGTAGTCGCTTGTAGCTCATTTGGATGACAGTGTAGCTAGCCAAAGGAAGAAATTGTAACGAGTGCAATAAAAACAAGTGGTAATTTTTAGTATAAATGTATTTTATCACAAAGTGTTGTACATGTGAACTGTTATGATCTATTCTACAAAGCGTAGTCCATCATAAACTCGACGTTTGTTTATTATACCAATGACACTTCACAAGTACTGTTGCTGTAAGCCCACGATATAAAGACCCGAGCGGTTAGTCTCCGTGTAAACAGTCAGTCTCAACCTTTCATGTGCTGCTTGAGATATCGTTACTGTTTATATCCCCAGTGTAGTGTGACATTTAAACAATTAGTGGCTTTTTGGCAATCAATGTCAGATTTAACAGAAAATGTCTTCACCACAATCCGCGCTGAATCCATTTAGTAATGATCCGTGTGTGAGTCGGTATCAGATCGAAAACGGTTGCGTTTTCGAAAGCGTTGCATCTCTCAGATAGAGTTTTTGATCGAGTCTGTTTGTGAATCAGTGACTTTAGCCTTTGACCCCCGGTTTGGTTTATATGAAGGTAGCAGCTCAGACGGCTGGCGAGTTAATTTCCTGTAAAGGTGATTGTGTCTCCGCAGCATGTAGATGAATGCGCAGGCCGCTGCGGACGAGATCAGAAGCAGCACTGTTGCGGTGGTGATCACGTCACTACCGCCGTCAGTGTTTCTTTCTGAAAGCGAGTCCTCTGTGGTGCTGATGTTCAGGCAGTCCTTTAAATGTCTGCTTTGAAGATCCATGACTTCCACACACACCACGTACTGCGTCAGAGGTTTCAGTTGCGTGAGGTTGAACGCGTGGGCGGGCGACAACACGTGGGCTGTGAGCGGCAGGTAAGGGCGCTTTGATGCGGCCCACCAGTTGATGTTAGACACAAGGCCGCCCTTGGGTGGCACCCAAGAAATGCTTACAGAACGTGGCTCAGTCCCTTTCACTTGTATGTGTAGAGATTCGCTTGTCTGTGCTGGGTAATACCCATTTACTACCACTGAAACCGATCGCATGTCTGAGCCTATGAGATTGTGAGCCACGCAGGTGTACTGCCCAGCTTCGTTTTCTGTGATGTCATAAATGTCAAATGTTCCCTCAGGGTGCAGGTAATACTTGTTGGAAACTGTTTGGGGCGAGATCTTTTCACCCCAAGGCGTGACCCAGTAGATCTCAGGCTCAGGATCCGCTAGCGCTCTGCAGTGCATCGATACAGAACGGCCGCCATTCACGGTGACCCGATTGGGCAAGCTCTCCGGGGAGATTAGCGGTAGGCAGATATCCGCCATTTCACGAAAGTGCACATGCCTTAAGAGATGACCTTCAAACTCTGAGGGCCCTGCACAAAATAGCGCGTCCGGTTCCATGAAGCGTACCTTGGTCTTGTTCATATTGATCCAGCGGTTGACACAGTCACAGTAAATGGGGTTGGAGTGCATGCTTACTTCCTGCAGGTTAGGCAAGGACTCTACCGTGAGGCGATGAAGGGCCCTAAGTGCATTACTGTTTAGCATCAGTGACTCAAGCCTGGGAAGTTTAGAGAAAGCATTCGGGTGGATGTAGGAAAGTCTGGGGTTGTTTGTGGCTTCGATTTTGGTTAGCTCTGGCAGGTTGTGCACGGCAAAGCGATCGATTGAAACCAAAACTGGCATGCTGTTAATGCCAAGTTCCTTTAGATGTATCATGTCCATAAAGTCACCCCTTTGGATTCTTTCTATGGGGTTCTTGTTAAGGTCCAGAAACTTTAGGTTTTGCACTTGTCTAAGTGCAGCTTGAGGAACTTTTGGGAACATGTTATCGTAGAATGATATACTTTCCAGCTTACCAAGACCGTCGAGGGCCCTGTCAGGGATTTCAGTGAGGTTCATTCGAGTTAGCACGAGACTACGGAGATTGACGAGAGCCTTGAAATTCATGTCTTGTATTTTGGCAATTGGATTCTCTCCGATCATCAGGATTTCCAGCTGGGAAAGATCACGGAACCACTCCGTTCTTATAGCCTTCAGCTGGTTTGCATTAAGATGAAGCCTCAAGAGTTTGTTAAGCCCTCGAAAAGCCTCCACACTGATCAAGGAGAGTAGGTTATGATTAACGTAGAGTTCCTGTAGGTTTGGAAAGTGTCCAAGGCAATTTTCATTAAGGCTGCTTAGCTGGTTCTCCTCCAGGTGTAAAGACAAAAGTTGTGGAAGGTGACCTAGATTGATATCACTCAAGGAGGAAATATTGTTTCGAGATAGATCTACCTCAGTGAGGTTTACCAGATATTCCAAGGAACTGTTGATCTCCGCAATGTTGTTAGCCTGGGATAGCAGTACTTGTGTGTCCGCAGGCAACCTCTCCGGCAGGGATAGAAGTTCTAGATCATTACAATCCACAGTCGGAGCCTCATTATACAAGGACGAAGGAGAGAACCAGGGTCGGACTTCACATTTGCACAGTTTGAAACACACAGCTCTCCGCTCAGAGGTCTGAACTGAGTTAGTCAGCACAAGTCCTGCTAACAAACAAACCGCAAACAGCAAATCTTTCATCTTGGTCCCGCTCTCTTCGCTAGTAATTGGTCCTTATGGGGTCTGGTGTTGAAGGCATTAAATTCACAAACACAGAATCATTTGTTATGACAACAGGGTGTTTTTCTGCTGATGGCAGAGTCCCCCAAAGCAACGTCTTTCGCCTGTTGTCGTCGTCCTTGGCAGAGAGTAGCAACCTTTCAATTTTCCCAGTTTGGGGTTGTCATACGGGCTGCGTATGTGAAGGTCAGCATATCCTTAGGGAAAACGAACAGGGAAAAGTGGAAATTTGCAGAGAGAATTCCTGTGGGGGATGGACCACTTGTCTGCCATCGTTATTATGCTCAATCAGTCACACTCGTCGCCTCCCATCTGCAGAAAATAAGAGACAGAAGAGAGGTAATGAATATGGTGTCACATTGCTATCAGCAAGAGCCATTTTGGCATTTAGAAACATGAAGATATATTTAGGCCCAATGAGGGAACATATTATTGCTTTTTTTGTGCCATCAAATAATACGTTATTGCTGGTTTGACCTCACACGCCCACCGTTCTGATGTATCGTGACCATTGGGACCGTTTTGTAATATATTAAAACATCAAAGGCTTTAATGTGTAGGAGGCTGTATATGAATGTATATGAAAATGTATATAGTCCACCATAGTTCAGACTATGTGTCTTATGAGATGTGTATGTTTTACTTAATTTAAAATCAGTTATACACAAAAGCTTGAGATATGCATATGTTGAGTATTAATATTCAATGCTGTCTAAGTTAAACGCAGTCATAAATCACTCTGTAATTGTGTGAAAATCTAGAATATATTTCTCATGATATGATGTTTTACAAATATAATAACTATTTTCAGCCGCATTAACACAGAAGCCAGTATAGCAAGCGTAATTCACGTCGAACGTAACGTTTTAAAAGTGTTACTCAAGCATAATAAGAGCATGGCTAACATTGCTTTTTAATGTCTCATAAATAGACATTAAAGCTCGCTGAATACACAGAGGGCCAATTATTACACAATGAAGTGCTCACCCGAAGGGCCGGCGATAACCGCTGTATTTTGTCTCGCTGTGGCAGCTGCCATTGGGCTCAGGAAGTTAATTAAGACGCTTTTAAACCTGCCTGTGAACTCGGCCCCGGTTTTGTACCTTTTTTATGCTTGACTAAAATTCTATTTGAAGCGTGTTACACGTTGTGCGTGAAATGTTTGCTCATGCGAATCGGTGGCGTGAGCAGTTGTTATCCCTCAGCTAGCTCGGCGATCTCTAACCTTTATACGGTGAAGGTTAATCAGCCGTGACAAGCGGCTGATTCGACGGAGGAAATCGTACGAAAAATGGTACAATGGCTCTGGGTTTTAACAATACAGCCAATAAAATTAGAGCTGCTAGTTTAATGGGCATGTTGACAGCTTAAATAGTCGTGGATGGCGGATAAGTGGAAGGTATTTGTTGAAATGCAATGAAAGATTTATTTAGTCTTTAAAAGCCTCTTGACTTTATTTTGCCTTTACATTATTGTGACAAATGGATGCATTGAAATTTCTTTCATCTTGTGTTTGTGGCCTTTTCTTAGCAAATATTGATTATTAATAATGTTACAAATTTGTGGATAGTTGTGATTAATTGGTATGTAAAGTATGTTTTTTATTTGATTGACAGCCTCATTATTATTATAAAATTGAGAGTTTTTTTGTGTACGTGCTTCGCGATCTTATTCCATATGTTGAAATTATGATTGATTCGTAACCTTGACGACAGAAAGCACAAAGCCTGCTGGCAGTTGTAGATGAAGCTGTCAGTATCACTATAGGAGCAGATTTGGAAAGACCTCCTTTAGGACAGTGTGCTTATGTTAGTCCGACTGTGGCAGCGATTCAACACAAGCAGGTGTGAGCAAATTTCTCTCTCTCTCTCTCCTTTTCCTCGCATAGCCATCTGTTTGCTCCTGTAGCCGCTTATTTCCAGCATTGTGCAAAGATCACCACGTCTCTGTACAAATGATGGGGTTGCAAAGTCGTTTCAGAACCTGATTACTGTCTGATCTATTCGAATCCGCAAGTACAGTCGGCTCTGAGTTGGTTAATGGAACACAAACCTCCATTATCTGTAAAAAAAAACACAAATTTCACAAACTCTCGTTGCCATGACGATTGCACCGCGAACGCGCCGAGTGTGAACGAGTGTGCGTGACGCATCCTGTTTTCTATAGCAGCAGCTTCCGTCTGTTTCCTCTGAAGAGCTTTGCTCTGAAGATGCCCACACACTCTGGTTCATATATGTGGCCTTTGTAACAGAAAGAGCTCTCAGATGTAGTGCGTGAATGTTTGTGCTCATTTCATTATGTGAAACGAGTTTGAGTGGTCGGGTAAATCTCTCCGTGTTGTAAATGCAGTAGATTGGCGTGGGGCTTGTGCAAAGTGCTTGTAGAACTTCATACCCAGTGTGAGTCCACACGTAGGCTACATCAAGACCTACTGTACGCTTAACATATGCAGTACCTTCAAATCTTTACACTGTTTAAATTAAAAGTACTGTAACTTAATTGTTCGAGCATCAAAATGGCAGCGCAGAGGTCACGGGTTCGAGTTTCGGAGAACACGCCTACTTATTAAATGTACACCTGGAATTTATTAGAAGTGGCTTTGAATATGTTTGATAAATGTAAAAGCTATACTATGATACATTTTTAATCGGTGATTAATTGTGGAATTATGAAATTGATTAGAAGTAACAATCATATTTTTGTGCTGCTTCCTTATTAAAAGTGAATCCACTTTGATTCACATTCTAATCAGGTGCAGTCACTCTGGTTCACGTAAAAGGACGTTCACACTCGCACTGATTTAGAAACTGGAGCCGTCTGCACTTTTAGTTGCTAGTAACTACTCGTCTGCTACGTCCAACTGTATATTTGATGATGGATGGTCAAAAGAACTCGTTTCACATTTTGCACTCTGAGAAATCTGTTTTGTATCAACGGTAACAAAAGCAGTTCGTCTGTCAGCATCGATCGTGCGTCCGCTGGATTTTTGTAGAGGGGTGGTTGCAAACGCAGTCCAACCACTTTTTTCTTGAAATATTGATGCTCAGCCTCCTTCAGAGCGAAACACTCTTGGAAATAACGCTCACGTTTCCATCAACTCATCTAATGCAACAGACACTACAAAATGTGGCCCTGCTGTGCAATGTTTTATTCAGGAATCTGGAGAGAGGAGGAATCCGTTACTCGGTAGCGGTCCAACGAGCTCGCGGCGCAGCGCTTGGGGGGCCACGGCATGAATTGAAGGTGGCACCTTGTCACGTTATGATGGCGTAACGCAGATTGGAAACGCTGTCCTCTCGGGTTTAGCGTTTGGGGAGTGGAGCGGGTTCGAGGGCCGCTCGGGTTTTGTTTCATAGCGCGCGGTGAGTGAAAGCAAGATGGAAAATGTGTGCCGTGGGCAGAACGCTTAAAAGCACACCGGCAGCAGAGGCTCTGCGGCCTGATGTAAAATAGTGAAGTTAATGGATTATACCTTTAACTCCTGACCGCTGGCTTTCAATTAACCGCACCTGTGTGGTTTCACGTCCACTTCTAGTTTGGCCTCAGCAGCATAAATATTAGTTGTCATAGAGACTACATAGGGTTCTATTCCATACTGTTCTGTTCTATTATAGTACTATACCTATATATATATATACCTATATATATATATATATAGTTCTGTACTATACCACCATATTCTATATTCTAATGATCTAAACATTCTATTATACTTTATTCTATACTATTTTAGTTGTATGTATTCTATACTGTTCTTTTATCCTGTTCTATTGTTCTATACTGTTCTGTTCTTTTCTACTCTGTTCTATACTGTTCACATAGTAAACTATATACGGCATTTTTTTACGTATGTTAGAGGCTCAGCATGACTGTGTGTGATAGAGTTGAAGTTTTCTCCACCGCGCTGTGATTTATCAACATTGTTTCCTATCACGCTACACGGTGTCACTTCAAACGGCCGGCGTGAAGCATAATTAGCTAAGATACGACACTGACACTCAGCAACAGTGTGTGTGTGTGTGTGTGTTATATAGTGCTACAGATCTCACCTGCTCTGCAGCGCCCGGCGAGCTCACAGCACGACAGCAATTAATTATGCCTCAGTACTGCTGACAGAATCCCTATAGAATCATCAGCCATTTCTGTCACATATTCTTCAGCCCCGTCTCATGACATGTTAGCATTTTTACTCCTATTGTCTCCATTGATTTCCCCTCTCTCTCTCTCTCTCTCTCTCTCTCTCTCTCTCTCT
>JAZGTK010020051.1:0-11140 GCA_036877625.1 Ambastaia sidthimunki
AATACAGGTTTGAAATGACATGAGTAAATGATGGAAAAGTTTCATTTTTGAGTAAGTACTAAAGTGCCCAAAAACCTTTAGTATACATTTACAATGTACAAAGTGCACATAATCAAAATTTAATATAAAATCCTCTGCTGAAATTACTTACCAGCCTTTTTGCTTTACAGCCTTTTCTTACAGTTATGCTTGTTAATATTTAACTTATCCTGATAAGAAAAAGCACCCCCAACATGGAAATGATGTGATAGAAGTTAGTATGTAGAATGCATCCAGGGTCTTTCCAAAGGCCTTCTAGCAGAATAAAGGCTCAATGTGAAGAATTTGCTGCTTTTTAAATAGCACTCTTCATTCAATTCAGTTTTATTTATATAGCGCCTTTTACAATGTTACATTGCTTCAAAGCAGCTTTACACAAAATACTAAGATAAATTAAGAAATCAATAAACAAATTGGAAAAAAAATTACACAATATATGGTATTATTGCAAATATTTTGTGCAATTCTTATTGGACAAGAATATAAAGGATTTCCAATAACACCATGAAATACACACAATACACACAAAACAAAATACATATAATATGTTGGAATGATTACATTGATTGAATGATTACAGAATCCTAAGCTAAGTAAATGTCAGCAGTCTCCCAGTAAGCAAGCCAACAGGGCAACAGTGGCAAGGAACCAAAACTCCAGTGATGTATAGATGGAGAAAAAAACCTTGGGAGAAACCAGGCTTAGCTGGGAGGGTCAGTTCTCCTCTGGCACGTTAAAGCTGCAATTTGTAACTTTCCTGGATATAAACGTATATAACCTAATAAACAATTGGTGATCACAGTTGGGTATCAAAGCTTTTGAACTGGCGTTTCATTCAGAAAAAGGACCAATCAAATCTTTCTTTCTCCACAAAAAACTCACAGAAACAGAAACCTATTTCTACAGCGAGCAAATATGAATCTTTTTGCTCAGCTTTGCCAGTTTATTTACTAACAAACTGGTTCTTTTATTTTGTTGTGTTTGAGTGTTAAGTAAAATTTGCTTGCATTAGACAACACCATCGTTTACAAATAACAAACGTCTGTCTGTACAATAATTTAAATGTATCCATTCAAAATATTAATATACCATAAAAAACAACCAATCTCTGAGAAAATAATTATAATTCTTATCCAGTAATCATTATTGACTCATACATGATCAGCAACCATCTATATGTGGCTATATGTAATATTCCAGGTTGACATCACAGCAGTTTTAACTGCTCTTTGTAAACAGCCAAGATAAGGAAATTATGAGCTTAGTTTACATAATGACTGTTTATCTGTTTATTTATTTTAACTGGATTGATTTACAAACAACAAAATACCAAATCATACACAATTTGTCAAACACATATCATGTGTTTGATATCCAGGGAATACACATACAGTACTGATATAACACACGGTAAGTCTCTCTGGATAAATGTGTCTGCTAAATAAAAGAATGTAATGCAAATGTAAAGCTTTGAAGAAGTATGTTGAACTTATTTGTAAATTGCTTAGAATAAAAGCATCTGCTGAAATAAATAAGTGGAAATGCAGAAAGGATGTAAATTAAAAACACATTGATGTTCTAAAAAGAATTTTTATTTACAAATAATAATCCATTTCACCTCTGTTTGTTAATTCCAGTTATTTTTACACAATCATGTGTATTCTGAATTACAAACATTTGTGTATTCCATAACCATTTAACATACCATTAAATATCCTAAACCCAGCTTCACCCAAATCCAAAGAGGGGTTTCATAAATTAATTTACCATTTACATGTACCAGCAGTTTTTTTTCCACAGTTTTAAAGAAAACCCTCTACAATCGCAACCCCATGAGGAAATCAGATTATTTTATACACTTCATATGAAACTATATATTGTGTGTTGGACGAAGCATGGCTTTGGAGAGTCATTGGGTCTTAAACATGAAATGGAAAATAAAATTCTCATGCAGTCACACTGAACAACAATTCCTTCAGCAACATTTTACGTAGTTACCTCCATGTTTCAAGAATAAAGTCCATTAATCACATTATTCAAACTACAAGCTCCTTCATTTGCTACATAAATTAAGTTACAATATTGTCCTGATATCTCCTAAAAAAGGAGTACTTTGTATTTGAGAAGCCTCAAGATTTTTTGCACATTCATTTTGTTTCCTTCGAATTTTCATGCTCCTTAAAAATAAAAGTTTTGGGCTATAAGATTTCTATTTTCTGTGAGCAAACTAAGTCACTATTAACCAATTTCCACATGTTTATTAGATCTGGTGGGAGCAATTTATGTACCACTATCATCCCCTTAAAAAAGCACGGCTCCCTATTCATTTTACTGGTTTTATTCTTTACGAGCCCGAATGTTTTGAAAGCATTGTGTTTAATTGGGATTACTTGAAGTACTTCTAGACACATCCCAAGAAACACGTCATCAATGGGATAAAGTTCCAGAGTTTCACATGCTCCATAGAGTTTACGTGCAAGAGGACCATCCATCAGGAAACCACCCCCACCAGCATACGGAGGGTAGTGGGTCTTATTATACAAAGCTTGTGGGATGTAGTACTTGTTCTCCTTTTTGCGTATAGGTTTGGCATTGAAGAGAACATCACCAACAAAGAGGTTTTTCAAGGCTCCACTTGCCTCCAGATATTCCAAGATGTTGGGAACACTGACAAACACGTCATCATCTCCTTTGAAGATGTAGCGGGTGTTTCTACAGTAGGTAGAGAACCATTTCAAGAAGTGGATCTCCTTTAGGGTGAGGTTAAAGAAACTATCCATGAAGTCCCATTGCAGAATGTCTCCATAAATGTAGTCCTCATATTCCAGAAGTTTTTGATGGTTGGCCTTCTCTTCCTCATTTGAAGATGTCCCAAGAAGAAAAACGGTCTTGATTTTTTTCCCATTGATGACCTGCTCTTTGCCCCAAGTTTGCCGTATCACGTCTCTTCGATCATATTGTGTTATGATTGACTTGATGACCATCAACAAGTCCACATCCCCAGCACACTTCTCTGGATGATTCATAAGGATAGGAAAGTATCGACAATGCCTGTAGAGCAGAAATTGCTTGAAGTTGGATTCAAGTCCTGTGAACCACTCCGAGGATGAGAAATTAAGGTTGGCACTGCAGTTGGAGCTGGTGATATCCCAGGTTGTGGGCCCTTGGTTTTGGGTGATTATAGGAAGTTCTGTGGTGGATTCCACTCTTTGCATGGCATTCTTCCAAAAGTTTACAGGAAGGTAGGCCTTATTGCCCAGGTTGTTTGCAGCCATGAGCTCCATACGTGTCTGTCTTTCAATACTTTCTGTCTGTAAGTCCTGTAATGAGCTGATGTTTCCTCTCTGGATGACAGTAAGTGTCACTACAGCCAAGAAGAACATGAGGCTAACACGCCTGTAAACTCGCCACCGTTCTCTAGTGGTCATCCTAGTTTAAATGAGAAAGCAAAATATGTAAGCTTCTTTTCACAATTTACAAATTTCAGTTAAATCATAAAAGTAACAATAAAGTAGTTCCAGTCCTTGATTATGATTGTTTGAGCACAAGCCATTGTAAGTGACTTCATACACTTGTAACCTTATTACATGAGTACTCTGCCAATGTGTCTGAACGTTTCTGCTGTTTGAACTGCATTGATGGAAGAATATTTTTATCATTATCAATAACATTTTGTTACTGTGTGTTTATTTTATGAAAATAAAAATAACATTTTATTGTGTCGTGCCCAACAGCGCCCCTAGCGGTTCAAAGTTCATTGTAAATGATCCAAATGATTCACTGCAGTCTGTGCCGCGATGATACATTTCAGTGTGAAAACGAACATAGAGCTGGAGTCGTCTTCCACGTTTAAATAAAAAAAAATGTAAATTGTAAACTTTAATAATAAACTCTAATCTATAAAAGTAATTCATTAAAAAAGTCAGAAAACACAACTGCAATTCGTCAATACTTAGTTACAATAAGCTGCCACGACGAACGTTTGGTCATCAGATTACTGCAGGTAACTGTTACGTATTATAGTAAAATGGAATACTCTGATCAGTTCCGTTCTGCACCTTTTAGGGAACAATTGATTGTTGGATTGTTGTATTTGTATTGTTTGAGTAACAATACAAATATATTTACAATGAAAATAGTTCGTGATATGAATGAAGTTTTTCATCTGTATAATTCCTGGTGTTGGAAAGCGCTTTATCTCATATTTGATCAGTATTAAGTAAAACATTTAGTAAAACGGAGTCGTTTGTTGCTACTTTAAACTAAACTAAATGTTGGTAATCAGATACAAATTAAAATGTTTTTCTTGATATTCTGGAAAATATGACAATGAAAAGTAAAAAGGGTAATATTTAGTCAAACATGAGAATATGAGAACATGAGAAAAAAAGTCAAATGAGAATATCTGAATATAAATATTACTGTAAAAACAGTGCAACAACATTTTTCAAATTCTTTACTATTGAAATCTAATTATGACAAAGTAATGTCTATTAAAACATCACATGTTTCGCGTTAAATCCGATCAAGTTAATTCCTAATTATGAAATGTGTATCACAACAATAACCTTATGATAGATAGATAGATAGATAGATAGATAGATAGATAGATAGATAGATAGATAGATAGATAGATAGACAGATAGACAGATAGATAGATACCTCTCGCTGAATGCAAGTAATATTATAACAAATAAATCTTTATAGAAGATTGATTTGTAAAGTGAAACAATACCTTTGTGTTAATTATGATTCAGAAAATCACCCCAACCCAAAACAACACAAATACTCAAAATAATTTAACGAAATACTTACATCTTGCGGCTTGCCGTGTTTTATTTTATATAGGTTATGCTGAAAATGCCTGCTTTTACCCAAACGGATTGTTTGTCTCTTCAAAAAAATCCGGAGCATAAGCGCAATGAAAACCATGTAAAGCAACCTGATAAAAGCCAATAAAAGGCGCAGACATTTATGAGAAAAAGTGATTTACATCCCGTTTTGCTGCGCAGCCTTTTAAAATCTGTGTGACGTATATGCAAAAAAGAGGACCGATAGCTCCGCCCACCACACGCACGTTCTCGCATCCAGCAGGACCTGCATGTGTGTGTTAGGATTTATGGTTTTTTTTTTATATACCATTGTCATTCCATATAGCTATAATTTAGTCTGTCATATAACCGTCAGCTTATGAACTCTTTTTATGACTTTGGCTATAGTTAACAAAGTGTCATTCTAATCATAAACTACAGTTTTATGTGGTTTATCCGCATACTTTGATAAGACAATATATCCTATTTAAAAAACAATTCATATTTTGGCTCAAAAGTCTTCAGTATTAACAATTTTTAATATCACTATGCTATGTTGACAAACAAGTAATCAAACTCCGGCCTGTCTAGCCAGTTTTGAAGTGTGTTTTAGCTGTAAAAGGATTACTTATATGTTAATGATTACTCAGATTGATTTTCAGGTTTATGATTACTTTAAATCTCTTAAGTTAAAAAGTTGTAATATTTTGATATGGAATTGTACATGGTACACTAACATCTCTCTGATAAATTCTTGTAAAAAAAATTCTAGATTAAACCTTTAACAGTAAAAATGCATTTAATGTGAGAATCTTATTTACTAGTTAAAAAATACTTAAGCCTGTCATGCAAAAAAGATTTAATGGCTAGTTTTTCAAATGCTTTTTGGTTTGGTTTTCTTACTAATTTACCGCTTATAAATATGAATTCAACAGATGGATGTCATATAATACAACACAATAAAAGTTTCAATGAAACAAACCAACATAGCTAGGGGCATTGAGAGAAGACCAAAAAGCATTAGGAATCATTTGCAAAGTGATCTTTGATTAATTTTACATGTCAAATATGTATTTGGTCAAATAAAATATTATGAATTTGTGCATTTGTTGAAACAGAGCACAGCATCAGTGTTGGGACTGGCCCTTGTGTGGTGTAACTGTGGAGAGCCCTCAATGTCAACAGGCTGGTGAACACTCCATCAGCTGGGTTTATCTGGAGACGGTGGTGTGCTTTACTGATAACAGACGAGGGTACACCAGAGCCAGTACTTACCCTCCTCCTGTCCTATTCTCCTCTTGATGACTCACTGTGTAAAGAGTCTCAGCTGTTTTGTCAGAAATTAGTTGTTTTATTTCCCAGGGATTGATTTTTATTAATACTGGTTTAACTGATAACCAACACAACATTTTATATGAAGGTGAAATGAAAAGTGTCTTGGAAACATTTCACCATGACTTATCAACATAAAACCATTTAAACATTTATGATTGTATTTTCTAAAAGTCCAAATATGCCCATAAAACACACTCATATGTTTAATATCCAGTTGGTAAGTTCATTGCTTGATTTTAAGCACCACTTACTGAATGATGTAATGCAACTGAGCCAGTTTGGTTTTAATTGACTTTGGTCTGTGTTCCACAAAGGAAAAAGATAAAAACATTTTTGACTTTTGTGCTAATACAACATAAGATGCTTTCCTCTGTTGTTTCCTGAGTTGTCTCTGGCTGACGTAAACACACACACACACACAAACACACACACACACACTATAGAATATTAGTAATATTAGTAAGGCACTTACTCTCAGACAGGTTCATACTCTTCATAGGTTTGCATACTAAGATATTAATAATGTCTACTCCACTTTATATCATTCTCTTTCCCTCTAAGAGTTATTTACAATTTTGCTGTCATCAGGATGCCCAATTTGTTGCCTTTGGTTAGCTGCATCTTATTTGTGATGTTTTCCACCCTATGAGAACATATCTGCAATATTCCCAAGTATCTGGAAGTGTACGAAACGGCACAGCTGAAGATGTTTGGTGAACCATCAGGTCGACCACAAAACAGCTCAGCTTGAGTCATAAAAACATGTCAAGAGAGCTCATCCCCCATGGATGTCTCATCTCACCAGGAATTCTGTTCCAAAGAGCAAAGCGTTCCACAAGCAGAACAGTTTCCGCTAGAAGGACACTGCCATACTTCAACTAACTTGACACCTCCTTCCCTGGTTACTTTACAACCACTTTGCTATATTGCTATCTGTGAAAACAAGCGCAGCTATGTTGGTTGTTAACAACAAATAACTTGCTCTTCAATGGTTTTCTTTGGATTTCCTCATTCCCAAAAGGCCACAGATCAGATTTGAAGTCCTAATCTATAGGGAGCAGTTGTGTCAATATTCTGCCAAGGGCTGCTGGCAAAGGACGTGTTATTTTAGGGGATGGCAACAGAGGGTATAATGGTCCAAATACGGTCCACATTCAGGCCAGAGGTGGGGGGGAGTCAGGAAAAATCCCCCTTTAAACCACAGGATGCACATGGCCATACCATGACAGCTAGAATAAAGCAGGATATGGAGAGAGAATGAGGGGGAAAGAGGATTGTGGGACACAGCTGAAGTTAGATTAAATCATTCCTGTTTTCATGACTGTTTTGTTGTCTTTTTTCCCTATTTATAGAGCAGACCATCCAGGAAGTAAGAGAAGCTGTGTTATCGTCAGAACTGGCCATTTGCATTGTTAGAGAGTTAAGTACTGCCAAACAGTCTAAAAAAATGTTGTTATAAATCTAGCTTTATTTTTACATTTGTCACTGTTAGTGTGGGTGGTTGCAAGGTGAGTAGTTTCTAGCATGTTGCTATGTGGTTGCTAGGGTGTTCGGAGGCAGGGTTAGGACATTGTCATGAGGTTAATGTTCTGAATGGTTGCTAAGGTGGAGTAACTAAGGTGTTAAGTGCCAAAGTTTAAGACTACAGTAAATTAGGTTTTGAAACAAAATATAGGAACTACACGCATAACTATACAAAACATATTGTGAACTACACCTCTCAACATCATTACCAACATGTTCAAACAGGCCAGTGTGATTATTGGTGATTCAATCCATTTGTTTTAAAGAAGATTGCTCAACATTTGTTAAATATTAATTCAACCCCCTTTTCATGGGATTTACCATACTAATAGAATAACTGACTCACATGTCACTATGACTGATACAAGGTGTTTGAGACAAGGATGTAACTAGAAACTTGTAATAAAGGTACAAAAGAATAAAAGAATGCTAAAAAATAGACCATCACAGACACTTATAAAGTACTAAATAAGTTCAATTGGGATTTCAACACTGTTCTGCTCCAGCTGGGACATTTTGTGTGTATTGAGTTGCTTGTGTGAGCAGATGTTCAGTCTGGCTGGGGAAGGACATGACACACAGCAGGACACAAGTTTTTATGTGCCACAGCCTGACAGTTTTGATAAAAATATAATGAAAAATGTACAAAACCTTAATGTTATGTAAGGGCATACCATCAAGGCAGAGCAAACAGTTTGAAGGTTAAAAGCCCTACCTTGCCTTGCCTTTATTTTCTGTGTATTTCATTATGTTTTAAAATAAGGTTATGCGATTTGTTTGCTTTTTGCAGGGTCCCAGAAGGATATAAGGTTGAACAATGTATATAGTAAAAGTTATAATGCAAGATTTGGACCTAGACATCTGATTGGTCAGTAATTTAGAGTAAAACATGTCTTTTTACAAAGCTACATTTTTATAATGATTTATTTGCATCATTATCTGCTTACTTGCCACAGTTGAGAAAATGTCTTAAATTAACATGTTCTTAATAGTGGTAATAAAGCAATAAGGCCCCTGAGACTGTGTCATATATAGTTAATATAGTCAAAGGCTACAGGGTTGCAGGCACTCTGTTCTGCATCAACAGCCATAACTATATTTACAATAAATTCAGCATTTAACTAATATTATTTTGTGACCAATTTTTCAGCTATACACTACACTATACACTAAGTATTTGCAGCAAGTTGGTGATAAGCATGGGCTTATATATTTTTTTAAAATACATTTTATTATAGTTAATATACAAAAATATTCACATTTCGTCACCAGCAAAACATTTTGAAACACAAAGCAAAACCTAAAGGAGCAAGATCAGATTTAGTTATACACATCACATCATGCAAAACAAACTTTGGGTGAATAAGCTCATTAACGTTTAAAACGCTACAATATGACGGTTAAACCATAAGCAATTAACGGAAACCATAAGCAAGCGCACACAAAAGCTGTACACAATTTTGTAAACAATAAAATGGCAATCAAATTTTTATACATAAAGCTAAATGCAATCGAATTTACAATCGAAGTTTTGAAAGAAATCTGCTTCCTCTAAGTGAGGGTGGTCAAGGTTTAGGAGTAGCAAAGCAGCAGGCGTCAGACGCTGGTGGGATAATGAAAGTACTTGTGATTATTGCTGAAGCGTGTTATGTTACAGAGGTGATCTGTGGCAGGGGTTGAAGGGTCCCAGGAGTGACAATCCTGAGCTTTGTTCCACCAGCCCTGCGGCGTCTCTGTTGACCGGACTCTGATAAGAACTCTGGGTGCTGTTACAGGAAGTTGGATGCTTCTCTGCCGATAGGCCTCACCTGCTGAAAGCTTCCCTTTTCACTTCCTGTTCGACTGGCTGCCTGGAAAGTGAGGAAAAATGTTTTACTAAATGGTTTATTAACTTTGTTTTATTAATGGTTAATTTAATCAATGGTTAAACGAATAAATAATGTCCATGTAATGGCGATTAAAAAGGAACCTGGTCATATTAGTTTAGGCTAATCATGACAAATGACATACACAACATTTGATTTGTTAGAACACAATGGACAAAATTATTTTTTACATTTAAAAAGTAAAATTGTACTTTAGAGGTGAAATACAAACCATGCATGTTTTTAAGATGTTTACTGAAATTCTAGTATTGATCTTGCATGCTCATATTCCATTAGTTTATTTTATTTTGATGAACTGATCAGATTGTGGCCAGAGTAAGAGCACTGACAAAATTATGCAAGATAAGATAAAAAAGGGTAAAAGCAAGATTAAAAATGCAGCAGTAAGACAGGAAGTAAACATAATAATATCTGCCCATGTGTACATTACAGTGGATAATTGACTTTCCAGTGATGCATCAACAGAAATGAGCCAATTGCAAATTTAATACAGATACTAAAGATCAGTCTAATTCCATCTCAATTCAGAAACAGACCTTACAGTAGAAAGGACAGAATACATTTTATTAGATAAGATATAAACATAAATGGATAGTTCACCCAAAAATGACTTTTTCCCATCATTTACTTACCCTCATGTCATTCCAAACCTGTATGACTTTTTTTGCTTCTGAGGAACACAAAAGGTGGACAAAAACCAACCTGAGACAGTTCACAAAATATCTTCATTTGTGTTCCACAGAAGAAAAAAGTCATATAGATTTAAATTTAGAAAATAGAAATATTAGAAATAAGAGAAAATAAAAGTTGAAGTAGTGAGATCACAACAGCAAATATACCAGAAACACAGTAATACAAGCATTTAACCTGTAATTCATGTACATTAGTAAATCTTGATACTGTCAGGTCATAAACAACAGGATATATTACCATTTAATAAGTACATTGTAACACAGTCAGCAGGTCATTATTCATAAAAAGAGGAAATTGGCTGCCCAAGTCAATCGCCAATTCTATTATTATTGTTTGTTTATTATTATTATGTTTTTTTTATGATCAGTATTTATGATAATTTACACTACGGCACTGTTGAATGCTTGATTCTGACTGGCAGACAGACGTTGTTAAATGGAACCGAAGCATCTTAAAAAGTGTGTGAGCACAGCTGCATTGCTATAAAATAGTTCCTGGCCTATATTGTAACTGCATTTACTTTGCTAATTTATTTTACAGTTAAGACTAGTTAGCAAACCGATTACTACCTATTCAGCTAAAATATATAATCCTTGCCAAACATAGGAATGCTGGAATGCAACAAAAATGACCATCCACTACTGCTGTAGTGATACACATACAATCTGGTGAAACGGGCAGTAACATGGCCATTGACATCCGGGACCAGAACTGTTCTTTTAAATACAGTCATAATTCAAGTGCCCTTCCTTTTATACACAGAGACACATTTGTTACTCTCAGATGTTCTGCAGCTGGTTGTTCATGTTGTTTGACAGCTGTTCCAATAAAAACAAGAACTGACCAATCAAT
>JAZGTK010020052.1:0-11139 GCA_036877625.1 Ambastaia sidthimunki
GACGCAAACTGATTTTGATGAAAATATAATATAAACTAAAATGCTTTCAAATACTTTGTGTTGTTTTGCAAACATTAATATTGTCTTCTTGTTTTTCAGATATTGTCCAAAGAGACACAAACTTAAAAGATAAATTTATAGAACATTTTACAGGTAAAACAACCTTGTTTCATCTTTTTGTTATTTTCCAAGAAATGTGTTCATAGCACAGACAATTTTAGCCCTTGTTACAGTTAGTCGTACAGCTCTTCTCAGAATGTAGACTAATGTTCTCTCAGAGTTATCAAAAACGTTCTTGCAGAAACATTAGTAGAACTTTCTTAATGTTATATATCATATGTATCAAAAATGTTAGTTAGTAGACAGTTTTAAAAAAATGTTTGAATAACGCTCTTAAAATCAAGCAACAACGTTGATACAATGTCTAAAAAAACATTTTGAACGTTTTTAAAACTTTCAGAGTAACATTTTTATTCACAATAACATTTTTATACATTTTGTTACTTAACGGAAACACTAGAAAAACATTCCTACAACCTAAAACTGTTAGCTGGGGACCTTATTCTCATTTTATTCTAGTGTTTAAATGTGTTTAATTAGAAATCCACTTGTCCCCCTGATAAACATAAAGTCAGTCTGACTTTATGTGTTTGTATAAGCTGTTGGATGTGAAACACACCTTTTTCTCCAACCACATGTTGTAAGGAAAAACAGGTTTAAGCTGATTACTCATTGCAGAATATTGCATATATTCTCAGGGCCGAATACCAAAGTTGGTGTGAAAATCTTTATCCGGAAGCTCATACAAAGATTCTTTATGTAAGAGCTCTGTTGGAATGATTAAGCTTTTGCTCTTATGTCAAGCGTTAGCATGCGCTAATTCCTCTAGCTTTTAAAGTGAAAAGGTGATTCAAGGTGACTCAATTTCTGTACCTACACAGTAACTTTATCAATTTGTCTTAGTACAAGTCGGTGAGATTTAGCATAATGCATTTCGAAATAAAGTAATAAAAGATGACACTGATTTCAGAGTAACTACTGTGAAAAACTTGTATCATGATTTCAACCTTTTTCCTCAAGCAGGACCAGTTAAGTTTCCATCTGAATGCAGGACACATTTCCATAGAATTTATCACAACACAAGGGAGTGCTCCAGACCAACACGTACGTAACCTGCAGTATTTTTAACACCTTGTTTGTGATGTTTAATGTTTTGCTGATATTGAATTTAGAATTGACAGAACCAGGTACTTAACTAATGGATTAATTGGTTAATTGTATGTGTGTTTGATTTTGTAGAGAGTGTTGCTACCATGTTTATTTTGCTTTGTAGTGAAATAAAAAAAGTCTTGACAGGGCGTTACACCACATCAACATCACAATGTTCCTCCACCCTTAGTCCTCGTGGGCTTTCTGAGCATTTAGGAGAAGACTGGACCATTTGCAAAATAATACCATATCTGTACATATCTAATGGCTAATCTAAAGCATAGAATGTTTACAGTTCAGAGTTCCAGTTCATAACATGTCAAAATGTATTAGAATGTCGTATCACATAAGAGCCAAACTAGTTGACCAGGCTGATAACCAGATGCATATTTGAGACCAAAATTGTGTTGTTGTGTTTCTTTCTTTGAGACATTGGCTGTTTAAGTATTTTGTTCTGGCTTTAGTAAAAACCTTTGTGTCATGGCAGCCTGAGCTATTTGCTGTCTCAGACTTGCTGTATGGCTCTCCTGAGTCCTTTTCCATAGAGAAATGAAAGTTGTGAAACTTTAGCTTAAGATTCTGCAGACACCAGACATTTCATCTGACACCAGCTCCTCTTACCGGATATATCTTGGATTACACTGGATCTGTTTATTTATGCTGGATCAGATTTATTGCACATACTGCGGTGGTAAAGAAACAGCATAAATCCAGCATGTTTAGTGTATATTATAATGAGGTGTCATTCAACAGTATCACATACAATGGTGAAGTGGAATTTCTATATGTAAGTAAAAGGCAGGGTAAGCAATTTTAGAAACGCTAGCAATGGCAAGCTAGCTTTGAAACCATAAGATCTCCCTCCCGTCAGAGCGCTCTCCAAAGCCACGCCTCCTCCAATATTGTGTGGAGGTGGAAATGCAAATAGATTGACAGGCAAGAGGGATATTCTATCATTGCATTCGAATTTAACAAACGTTTTATGGCCTGTGCCTTTCACAGAAGATGTATACATAAATAAATGTATTTAGAACACTTTAGTTAGTGATTGCTATCAGGATGTGAAGCGACTTAAAATCAGAAAAACACAAAATATGTTTGGAAAAAATGGCCCACCGTGACTTGGGGCAGATACAACAAGTGCTTTTGATGAAAACAACCCTCTTCTTGCTCCACTGAATGCTCCCTAAACTGCCATAAACATAAAGCAACACAAGTTGCAATGTAGCAGCCAGTCAAACTCTTTCTTGTTCAGTGTTGGATTAGTTCTGCGCTGGATTTTTGGCAGTGCCTCTCACGACACAGAGCAAGACTGGCCGCAATTCATCAATACCTTGGGAGAGAATGATACCGTAACAACAGAGATTGGAACAGGATGGCAATGGGAGGTTCAGACTTCACAAACACCATTAAGGGTGGAACCATGTGGTGCTTGAACCCACACAGTCATTTTAGTCCATCAAGTTCATTACTGGGGCAGGAGATGAAGCTATTTACAGGGATCCATCTCAGCTTCACACGTCACACGTCAACACATGATGGCGTTGAGAGCTCCACTTATGACATGAATTTCAACAGGGCGATTGAAGGCCTGATGTTTGCGTCATGTTACAACACACGGCAAAGTGTGACTGCCAGTTTTAACACTGCAAGTGAAAACACTTCTTTGTTATTTTCTTTTTTGTCTCTGACAGATTATAAAAGGTGTGCACGATTGCTAACAAGGCTAGCTATGAGTCCGCTTTGCACACAGTCATAAAAACGCATGTAAGTACCTCGATTTGTGGATTTTGTAACTCTTTACCTTTTCAAAGCTGCAATCCGTAACTGTTGCCTCTTTATCGCCATCTCTGTTTGAAACATGATATTGCAGGTTACATTATGTACTTTATGTATGCTGTCAAAAAGTCAAACGGACATTTCCTGGGAAATCAAAACCAACAGCTGAAATCATAAATCATTGTTGTAAACTTACTATTGTGAATCAGGGTGTGTTAAGGAGGCTGTTTTGAACACTGATCTGGTATGTAGTTGCTCAATAACTTTTGGTCATTTTTAAGCAAAAAAGTTACGGATTGCACCTTTAAGCTATTTTATGCTTCTGATGTGAAATACATTGTTCAAAGAACTGAAACATGTCAATTGTTTTATTTAACGCATAACATTTTGATTCAATATTTGTTTTGGAATGATGCCTCTATATTATCAGAACACTTTTGGAGGCAATATGGAGGTTGGAGGTTTTAATCCATGACCTACATTTCATATAACTGTATTTGCTTTCTGAAACCAGAATGTAACATGATACGTAACATGATACTCAAGCTTTTGGTTGCTTTTGGAAAGTTTCAGAAGAAATATTGAGTAAGATATAATGTCAGTTTAATCATGGACATCTGGTGCTTTTTGAGGCTTGAAGGTAATGCATAAAAACAACATCAATAAAGCCATTTAAATTATACTTTTAAATTTCCATTGTACACATGCAACACGGAACCACCAACTTTGAAAAAAATGCAGAAACTTAGAAGAATGTTCTGACAATTGAAAATACTTTAAAGAAACTGATTTTTTATATTTATGCCTGTGGTCTGTTCTTCTACACTATTTAGATCAGATCTTCTCATACGATTTATTTCCAGTGTAATGTTTTCTTTTCTAGAATACTTGCAAGAAATAGTTAATTAACCCAGTGTGTGTTTGTGATAGAGCGTATAATTTATTAGCTGTACATTCCATTAATAATAAATAAAATAAAAACCTACTAACTCAAAGGAGATAAAATCACAGCAACAGTCTGTAACAGATTCAAACAGTATTTAATTCCTAGAAACATATTTCAAGAGTTTCAGAGACCAGAATAGCTTAACACCAAACTGACACTGTCGAGTGTGTTCAGTCTGAGCCTGTGACATCACCAGAATGACAGCCATGGATGTAGCCATGGATTCAAAGAACGTGTTAGTGAAAGGTGAAAGATTCCATTACCAATCTGAACGATGTTAGGAATAAGTTATGATTACTCTTGCTCAGACTGGTTTTACTCTGAATCAATTAGAAATGGTTCAATTGTCTTTCATAATGTGAATAAGTGGTTTCCACAGAAGTGCATTCTGCAGAAGATGTCTGATGTCCATTGTTTCTGAATATGACAGGTTAAGATGTTTTGCAAGTGTAATTTTGTAATCTTGTGTCTTGCTGAGAGTCAGGCGTATGTTGTATTTGGCATAAACTTCTTCAGCTGTAATTGTGTCTTAAAAATAATTGGTTTAAAGTAAAATGGGACTAAATTTAACATCAAATATTTGAACGGTTAAACTGTTATCGGTGTGTTAAATAACTCAAATTTCTGTTTGTGCTACAGGTCCTAAGGATATAAAAGAAGAAACATTACCAGATGTTGGATTACGTTTTTTCCAAGGAAGTGCCTTCAAAATACTGCAGAGTTATTTTCATTTAATATCATTTTCATTTCACAACGTTACACTTTTACTGTTCAATAGCAGCGCTTTTGTCGTATCATAACCTGTTTGTGTTGACATGCTTTAAAAACATAATTTTGTTTAATGACTTTATGTGTGATGAGTTCTAAGGAAAATATTATTTAACATTGCAGCCAGTTATTTATTTAAATGATATGTAAATATTCTGTCCTGATTGCCAGAGAGGATATTATAATATTATCTCATAAGCCGTCATTATGCCTAAATATATTTTTGTTCGAATGCATAATTTCAAATGTAATTCTAAAGATGATGTCATTCCCTTTCATTAATTGTGTATATGAAACCTGGCAAATAACATTGCTTACCCTGCTATTGTTTCCGTGACATTTAACATTGGCACTTATAAAAATTCAAAGGACGGATCATTTCGGATTATAAAAACACATTGTTTTACAACAATGATAATGTTGCACTGATGCTTTGAAAGAATAAAAACATTCAAGCACAATCATTGTTTTTCCTTGCGTTTCTTTCTTAAAACGGTAATTATGTTTATAATATAGTTGATTTATTTATACTGGAGGGGAGCTAATTTCATAATAACAGGCAATTTGTCTGTCTCGAGGAACACAGAAGAACGTAACTCCCCAAAAATCACTGTACAATATTAAATGCATATATCAAAGCTTGCAACAGTGGGCATCTGGTAAATATCATGTGTGGGACTAAATTGCTTTGACAAGTTCGCTTATGAAAACATCCATCAACTATCAATTTTTTAACAAGTTTTAAAACCTCACTTGTAGCAGATCTTATAACCATTCTGTTATGTATTTTGTGTAAACTAATGACCTTCCTTAATTACATACATTTTTGTGTTTGTATAGATCAGTTTTCAGGTTTAATACTAATTGTTTAGCGCCCGGATTGAGAAATAATTAAGCTGCTTATTTTAATTTTCTTTGTTTTTAAGAACTTGTTTGTTTTAGACATATCCTGCAGGATATAACTTCATCTTCACAGTGTCTTTTATTATTGGAATAAAGTAACATTTGACAGTCACAAATACAAGCACATAAACACGAGCTGTGGACTCTTTCAACAGAGCAAACAAACAGAGAATATTTCTTGGAGATTCTGTTTTTGTACTTGAATGACAAATATTTTGTCCTCCCCTGCCGGGAGTTTTGCCAAACCTAAAACACTGTGATACATCTGAGATCAACTAAAACTGACTTTATCTGTATCTCTATCACAACCAGATCTTTATTAGTCTGAATCATTATGAACACAAACATAAAATATTGCTTTGTGTTGTGTTTAGTTGTATTTTGGTGTATGATGTAAACATATTAAGTCCAGCACTTAAAATCTGAGCCAGAACTCACAGTGCAACATGTTCTCACGCCAGAATGTCTGAGAAAACTCTTCAAATTGATAAGTATTGTTTTAGAAACTGTAAAAACTTCACAAAATCGAACTTATCAGACACTCTGTCATGCTTTCCCTGGCTTCTTTAAAGGAGTCATCTTTAATTTTGTAGTTTATTTTTGCTCCTTGGGGTCCACTTATAAGTTTTGCATGATTACATATTTTTCAACTCTCTGAGGTAAAGTTTTGATTTCCAGAAAGTTTCATAGTACAACAAACATTTTTATCTTAAAAAACTCTATTTTACCTGAAACTGCCTCTTCATAAGTTCTTAATGAACCAAAAACCTCTTCACAGATTTCCATGTGATTCACAACTGATTCACAACTTTTATGCACTTTCATGAGCAATATTTGTCATTGAAGCCTCAGCCCTTCTGTGGAGAGGGAATTCTCACTGCCATGTAAAGATTTAGGGAAGTCTAATACCATCAGGAAATCATTTTCCTTCATCATTCATCATTGTTATCTTGTGTGACACGGCCTGAGTGCTTTCAAGATCATTCTATAAAACAGCCCTTTGCTTCACTGCCCCACAGGGAACATAAACACCAGTAACTTTAAATGTTTGGCAACAAACAATTCACACTATATTATAAAGGCTGTCGGTGTGGGAAAAAATGAATGCTTCTCTCATTGATGCTGAAAGCTTAATTAAGACTCTGTATGAAAGTGTCAATTTATCACTTTCGACTTGAAATAATTGAGGAGTCAAACCACAGGTGTCTCGGGCTTCCACAAACAGTTTAATCTGATTCCGAAGCTATAAATAAGGTGAGACCCACCGGGCCCCTGCAGATCCCTCCTCTTACCAGGTGGGCATAAACAGTCTATCCCAATCTTAGCAGGATATCACTTATCATGGAGACAAGCTGCAAAGATTAGGAGACAAGACAGAAGATGCACAGGGGAAAATATGTGGGAGGGTGATAACACAATTACACCCAAACACTCCAATCCTCCGATTACCTTCAAGCTGCCAGGAGATAAGACTAACAAAGACAAGTCATTCTCTTATTCACAGTAGTTCATCACTGAACCGAAGAGCCCCGGCTCCATTCATGAAGTGATGAATTAGACAGACTCCGTCCAATAGTTTCCCTGGTCATGGCTCTCCTGATTGCAGTCTTAATGACTCACCGGAGAGTGATGTGGATGTGTCTAAAAAAAGCAGGACCCAGACCTATTGACAGATTCTTTCCTGTGCAACTCAGTCCATACTTTAAAATCGCACATGCTTTAAATATGCGATTCACGTGTCTTCTAAAATAACGACATTGTAAACGCCACTGACTCAAAGACTGTTCAGCTCACGTGCATTTACGTGCAGAAAGCACAAGCCTGACTTAACAACAAAGAGCATGAAATATTGTTTCTATGCATGATTGTTTTGTATTATTTTGGGGGTGCTGCTGCCCACCTGTCACCTCAAGGGCTGAACATAAGAACATATCTTCAATTCTGCCCAAAAATTCTAGAAATAACACTGCATATGAATGAAGGTCTCAGTTAGCATGAAACTCACTTTGGTAATTCTGAGATTTAATTTAAGAACCACCTACTCTCAGTAGAGACGCAAGAGGGATATTTGCAGTTGCAAATGTAATTGTGCAGATGATAAAATTTCTCTAATTGTCATGATGTTTTTAATCTTTCATTGATGTTTGGCATGTACCCAGCTAACAATTTTGGGTTGTAAAAATGTTTCCCTAAAGTTTCCATTAAGTAACAAAAATGTTAAATATTTAAATTTGAATGTTCTAGGAACGGTTATCTAGATGTTGTATTAACATTATTGTTTGGTTATAAGAACATTATTCAAACATTTCTTATCTCTGTAACGTTTTAAAACATTCCACCAACAATTTAAGATTAAAATTTTAAAGAAATGTTTTAATAACATTTCTGCAAGAAAGATTTTTGCTAAGTTTGACATAACGCTGAGGAAACTTAGAGAATGATAGCCAACGTTCTGAGATCGTTCCCTTTTAGCTATTGCTATGTTTCCCTGTAAGTATTGCCATGTGCACATACTGTACACACACACACACCAGACCTGCTTTTAAACTGACACACGATTGAGTTAAATTGTGCTAATGACACAGATTTGATGCTGGAAAAAGCAAGAAAACTGAGACTTTCGTGGTTTGTTAACCATTGTGGACTACAGCAGCATGAATCTCCTTTTAAAGATCACAGAAACCATCAGGCAAGCTGATTCTTCAGGAAAGGATGAAATAAAAGGGGAAGATGGCTTGTCTGAAATGTGCTTGAAAATGACATACGCCATAATTTAGCCTCTGAGGCAACACTCTGCAAACATTTTAATCCCATTAGATGATCCTAGAGGCCCTTGTGTAAGAAAAAAAGTCCTGTTATTTATAGCTGATTCTATATTCTTTATAACCCACACATCTCCTTCTGAAAGACCCTTGATCTGTTTTGAGGTCTCTGGGTTTTTCATGGGGGGGGAGGCCAGGCGTTGTGTTTGCCAGTTTATGACTAACTCCAGTTTAAGAAATATTACAGATCATGAATATGAATGAGTTTACACTAAAGTCAATGCCATTCAAACAAATCCTTTGACATGTGAGTGTGAATAAGATCGCTGATTAATTCAGCTCACGGTTGCCATTGTGTGATAAAATTATTTTTGATGTTTAACAGCACCCTCAGGCATTGTTTCATTGCTAAAAACTGCGAACAAGTACATTTGCAAAGTTGATTTTTTCCTCGGGATATTGTCTCGATGTGGGGTTGCCAGATCTTCTTTCCTTCCTGACGTTTCTCTCCACCCCCACTTAACAGTTTTGATGCTGTGAATATATTAAGTGAAAGACACGAATTGTTATTCGGGCACGACGGAAATAAAACAGATGATGTCAGTGTATCAGTGAAAACATAATAAGGGAGATTTGGGTGCCAATACGCGCCGCATGCATGTGGCTCTGCCCCCCCCAAAATGGGTGGCAGGTGTGTTTTGAAAAAATGCTAAATGAAAATGTACAAAGTAAAAGAATTTTAAAAAATACCTATCCAGCTAACAATTGTAGATTGCAAGAACTTTTCCTAACGTTTTCATTAAGAAACCAGAACGTTAAAGATGTTATTTGTTATAAGTTGTAGGAATGTTCCAAACATCCAGTTCTTTAGACGTTGTATTAACGTTATTGCTTGGTTTACCTTTTTTTATTCTGTAACGTTTCAAAACATGTTTCTAACAACTTAAAAATAACGTTTTTGATATATGATATATAACGTTAACAAAGTTATTTATAAGTTAAAGGAGATATGAGTGTTTCTCCTGTTCATATATGTAGGTATGCATTCGGCAATAACAAATACTTATCACATACTATCACATACAAATGTTTTTTTAATAAGCAGTAGATCACTATGGTGGGTCAATGACCCTGATAACAGACGTTCTGTATTTGTGACGTCACTATGCACGTGTTCCATTATCAGAATCTATAAATAAAACGCCAGATGGTCCCTTAAAAGTGATCCGGAGTCATTGTCCGAGATGTCAGACACTTTAATTGTATGAAACATGTAACTCAAACTTTCTGATAAGTTGTGCAGCTGAGCACAAATATGTTTAATATGGACTTACAATTTAAACCAAAAGATTTAAATGCTATTTTAAATTTGAATTACAAAATGTAAGTGAAAATAAAAGATTACAAAACCTCTGAGAAAACTTGAGTCCAGTTTTTCTATTTACCTTATTGGATTCATAGCACAACAGAGACACCCTGAGGACAGTTTAAGGAAAAGCGACCCTCCCAATTGTTGACTTGTTCCAATTCGAATACGAGAATACAGAATACACAAAGCATTAACACAGCTAACAATTTTAGGTTGTAAGAACGTTTCCATTAAATAACAAAAACGTTGCAAATATTTTTTAAAAGATCAAAACGTTAAAAACGTGCAGGACGTTGCATTAGACAATTAATAAAGTTTAATAAACGAATATTCTGCTATATATGATATGCAATGTTAAAAATGTTCTACTAAAGTAACTGCAAAAACAATTTTTTTATTAACGTTCAGAAAACTTTTAGAGAACGTTAGCTAGAAAATACTATCAACTTCCTATTAGAATGACAGTATAATGCAGAATATGTTTTATATATATATATAATGCAGAAACACATACAAATGAGATTCATAAAGTTTCTAAATATAGAATTTTAAACAAAGGGAATTTTAATGAAGCAAAGTTAGGCTTTAACAGGCAGACATAATAGTTAATAAACTGCTGTAGAAAACTGTATTTATGAAATCTACAGACATATCTTGGCATGAACTGATACAATTAAACTTTGAGAAAAGAAAAAACGTGAAATGAAAGTGGATGATTTAATGATCAGAGTCAGATGTTTGGAGTAAGGGAATATTTCCTTTCTAATACATGTGCATTTATAATCTGTTGGTGTTGCAATATATACTTGATTAGCAGGAAACAAGATGTCCTCAAAATTGTATTAGCAGAGGCAATATTTTGTCATTGTGTCAGTCCAATTGTGTTGTTTCAATGTGTATTAAGCAGACACACTCTCCAGCTTTAATCCCAGTATGTTTCCACATACTATAGGTAACGTTCCAAAGACAGTCCTAAGAACATTATCCAACTAGCCACATGTATAGAACAACTGTTGGGGTTCAGGTCAATTTCATCTAAATGAATCCCAGCTGGAACCAGAGTAGGTGAAACTGGTTAAGAGGTTCATACAAAACTACCACCCCGTACCTAAATAATTCTGATGGCAAGATATCAGTTTATGTGGCATATATGTTTCTCAAATTTAAAGCTGAAAGAACAATTAAATAATCATTATCAATTCTTTAGAACATGGAATTACTCCATGTGAGTGATCTAATGTGTTTATTCAGGTTTGCAATAAAACATTCTGTACTGCATTGCTAAGAAACCAGGTACACATGCATATTTTGTGTTGAGCAGATGTTTAATGAGCAGGCAAACGTTTTGTAACATGCAACAGTTGCGTTATTCTTAGCCAAATAATTGTTATTGCTCAACGAAA
>JAZGTK010020053.1:0-11139 GCA_036877625.1 Ambastaia sidthimunki
ATATATATATAAAAAATAAATAAATACAGTAAATAAATCTAAAAAACATCAAAATCTAATAGCCCATCACCAAACGCCATGGAGCAAGCGGGAAGAACTTAAAAGGCTGCGAGATACGCCGTGTTTACTGCGTGCATCTGGCTTGAAAGCCTCCACTCTATTTGGAAACTAACTTTCCTGCTTTGATTAGCCTAACGCACTCGCTATTCCCCCATCTGCCCCTCCCCTTCCCCTCACCCGCAATTCAAGTGCATTACAGAACACTCTGGATTTAGCGTGACGGACCATTCAACATTACCTCATACCATCCTGACAGCCCAGAGACCATAAATGTAAAATAAATGGGCTTTTACTGGCATCCAAAGCTATGAAATATGCAACGGAGCAAGCCGTCCTAACGCAGACGTCCTCTAGGGCAGAAGGAGGAAAGCTATGGAATATGGAACGTCTGTTATATTGGAACTCACCTCTCTTATCTCTTTGATTTTTGAGCCGCCCTTGCCGATGAGCGAACCGCACTGGCTGGCCGGGATCACCAGCCGTAGCGTGACCGGAGGTTTGCTGGTGACTGTCCCATTCGCCACGAGAGCCGCCAAGTCCTTGAGGGCCAAACGTAGAATGAACAATGTGTTTATTGAAAGTTCAAGTTAGCAGTTAGTACAGTGGTTAAGATAAGGTTGGCTAACCTTCCAGGTGTTCCTGTAGCTCAACTGGTAGAGCATTGTGTTAGCAGTGCAAAGGTTGTGGGTTCAATCCCAGGGAACACAAGTGCTGATAAAAATGTATACCTTGAATTCACTCTAAGTTGCTTTGGATAAAAGTGTCTGCCAAATGAATAAATGTTAATGTAACTCTGCAGGCAGTGATCCACGGGCAGTGATCCATCAGGATTGTGCCATTGGGCAAGGGAGTCAATCCCTGGTTACTCCATGGAAAACTGTCCTTATGTTAAGTGCACTACATTTCTTATTTGATTTATGATCCCTAATGATAAAGCGTTTAGGAAAATTGTAGGAACATATTCCAAAAGCCAGCCTGATCATTCTGAGCTGGTTTAAGCAGTTGATTTGGTTTTGGACCAGCTACCTGATTTTCCAACAGGGCAAGATTACGTGTTGATGGTTCAAAACATAACACATATTAGTCTCATCCTAAATTAATCTTGTGACTTCCCCTTGAATGTTGTCCTCATAGTTCACAAAAACTGTTGAATAAGATCTTTGTTCCGAGGTCTGAAAATACCACTTTGCATCAGAGACCCTCGTGGCTTTTGAGCATGCGATGAAATGTTCTTCAACAAAGCTACTTTAATCAATTTCCCTATTCAGAGTTTGCGGATCGATGCGTCCCGCTTAACAAAAGGTTACAGCTGATTGAACACAGAGGCATCACAGTTGAAGACACCTATTGACTTTTATGATTAAATGATATTTAGCGTCTGTCAACCTCACAGGTCATCTCTATAAAGATGTGACTTGTACCCGCAAGGTGGGTCATATTAAAGGAGCAGTTGACCCAACATTTACTTTTTACATTTACACATTATACAGTGAAAGTGAATGGGGACTGAAACCGTCAAAAAAAGGACAAAAAAATAATAAAAAGTAATCTGTTTTATTCATACATTACAGTCAAATTCACAAAGTCAGTCAAAATCATTCTATAGTTATACAACAGAACAAACCCCCCCAAAAAATGGTCTTAATAAACTGAAAATCTTGCTGCAGTCACCATTCACTTTTATTGTCTTTAAAAAGAGTACTGAGTATTCTTCTATAAATATTTATACAAATTCAGAAAGATCTTTTTTAGGTCAAACTATTCCTTTAAAAATTAAAATGTCCCAGAAATCCACTAAATGGCAGCGTAGGAGAACCACCTTATATCAGCAAAGGACTTTGCTCCACCCTCAAGTTCTTGTCACTAAGAGAAACCAGTTTCAGTCACCATTATTCACCCAGTGTACTTTCAGAAGCTTTCTCTTTAATTAAAGCAGGTAATAAATATCAGACTGAATCACGGCCCACCACCACTGCAATCAATTAGGGGGGAGAAGAAATCTTGCCGGGTTTGAAAAGTAAATAGTGCGTGTTGTCTCTCTGCCCATCAACCCAGACCGCACCTACGTGAGGCGAATATATACACCTCGAGTGGTGTCTTGTTTTTCTTGTTTAGTGTTTCCATCAGCGCGGAGGGTTTGAGAGATGCTGTTGTTTTGTTCTTTCAACGTCTCGCCCTGAAACCTCCAGAGAATGAAGAGGAGGTGGAAAAGAGAAAGTTGAGGATCTGTTCTCGTTGATGTTGTGCCATTTCAGAAGAGAAGAACATCCAAAAGTCTAACTAAAATTCTTGTCTTATTCTCGTTCCAACACTTCCTCTTTTTGTTTTTTTCTCACAGGAATAATAGTGATTATCAGTATTGGAGAAGCTACATTAAAGTTGAGTAGACTGTACTTATTCTATTTTTAAATATATTATTAATGAATAAAACCACAGTTTTATGGCACAAATATATATGCATGTGTGTGTGTGTGTGTGTGTGTGTGTGTGTGTTTGTATGTATGTATATATAAATGCATTTTCTGTACCTCTAATTAGCAATATCTTCTGTAGTTTTGTAGCACAAACCACGCCATAAACATAGAAAGGACCATTTAACTAAATATTGTGCTATGAAAAAGATACAATTGTTATCTCCCACGCCTCCTCCTCCAAACCACCAGAGGGAACCGTCTCCAGAATACTAAGATTATGTTACTGACTACATTTCCCATAGGGCCACATTCCTGGGACTGATTACTGCGGCCACCTGCAGCTAATTATCCAACATATATAAACCTTCAGTTCTGAACTGTTCTCTGTGAAGTCTTGCTTTGACCTGGCTGTCAATTCTGAATGGGTTAAAGTCAAATCAGTGAATTGCTTGAATCAGTAGAATAAGTCAGTTAGATTTAACAGCCGTTGTGATGTACGTAAACAATCTGAGTTTGGCATTGTTTGTAATTAAAAATGTAATTAACAAAAAGTATTGACGCTAAATTAGTGACACGCCAGCAATACTCAAAAGATGCATGTCTTAGTATTGGCAAGCCAAGAATGTCCATTTACTTTTATTTTCCATCATAATATAAGACTTCACCCAAACCTGCCCCACCTCCTTCCTCACATCTCATTTAACAACTGAATAATAAAAAATCAATTTGGAAATTACTTTCAACACATTGACTGTCTTATTTGCATATGAGGTGTTTAGTAAGAGGGTTCAGAATTTATGACAATTTACAAGAGCTCTTGACCAGAAGTAACCGAGGAACTTGTTAAAGCTGAAATCTACAGCTGCCAGAATTGTTTTTAATAACGTTGAAAGCATCTTGTATCATCAAGGGCTGTTTTCTGGTGCAAACCGAATATATTATTTTTGTTGGTTGTTGTCACTCAAAGGCTGTATGTTGTTTTGGAAACTTGCAAATGTCTTTTTGATAGATTTTTACTTTTCAAAAATAGCTCATTTTTCAATTTATTAATAACCAAGAGGAAAGGGGCGGAACAGAAAGAGGAAATGATGCAAGTTGGACAGTCAGTCACAAGTTTGTAGTCATGCTACAAAACAGGCGACATTTTCAATTTGCAAAGTTAAGTGTTAATAAATTATATTGTTCTATAATAAGCAAAATTACTAATTGGCATGTTGGAATATTCAAAACTGCAGAGGTTGGGGGGCACAGAGTGAATAATTTTAAATCAAAAGGTCTCACCCTCCTCTTCCTGATGACCTCCTATCTTCAACATTTATAAGTGAACAATATGACATTTCTCTAAATGGTAAAAGAAACAGCACTGTTAATTCTGTCTGGAAATGTTAGGGGGGATCATCAGTACCACCTTTTCTGAATTTTGCGAAAACAAAACTGATTTTATTTATTTTTTTACCAGAACTGACACTTATTTTAAAGTAAGATGTAAAAAACTTTCTAACTCCAGACTTTTGAACCTTGTGCAACTTGTGACAGATGTGTTTAGTGCACTTTATCAGATGTTGTGTGCTTCTTTCATGGGACCACTCATATGAGCACAAATACACTATCTTGGTGTCTCATGACATGCCCTGTGGTTCAAAAATGTTAAGCTTAAAAATAAAAAAATGACTCCAGTGTTCTGCACTCCTTTTAAAGTCCCACAAGCCTCCGTTCTTTCTCAAATCTGCCACAGATTGACAAAAACCATCGATTAAGCTTTTCGAGACTCCCTCCATGTTCTCGGTACATCTACAGCAGACTGCAACATCCTGCATCAAAGTTGTGCCAGACCTCAATGGAGCTCCTCGTAAAATTCAACCACTAATCCTTGTCACATGCTCTGTGTAAGCACAAGCCTGCCACCGCCTCGAGGGTTTCTATGGCGACACTTCCTTTATGGGCAGAAGGAAGCGGACCGGGTGAGGGAGATTCCTGACAGATGTTTAATGAATGGCACCCTGCCCGCCCTGAACGGATATCAAATACATAATATGCTTAGCAGAAGAAGATTCATTATTGAGAGATGACACAGATACACGTCATTGACTGGCGGTTATATAACTCCACTGGTGCCATTAATAAAAATACACGTAAAATGTGTGTGTGGCGCATGCAAATGTATGTTTTGACGAACGTCTGTGGATTGTGTGCGTATTTGCTGTTTGGGTGTGTATTTACTTACTAAAGACTAAAAGGTGTGTATTTACTTACTATAATGTATAATTAGTTTTTGTTCAGGTTTTTGATTGGTCAGAATAATAGGTAGTCCCGCCACCAACTCATTCCATTGGTCGATCCAGTGTTGCCATGTCGAGATGCTCAAACAAAACAGTAATGCTTAAACAACTCAACGCTTTTTTTCGGGGAAAGTGGATGGCAGGATTATAGTCTCTACATATTAAACTAAAATAGGAGAAAGTTAAAAAAATGCCACACATCACGTTTCAGTCCCACAGCGTCGTGGGATGCTGTAGTCCAGCACGTTTCTTCATCGAGCTGTCTGTCTCTTTTCATCAATCGTTCGCTGACATCGCCAAGGGAGTTGTTATGCGTGTAGGGGCCCAAATTATTTCTCTGGGATAATCCCACCAAAGACAGGCACCCCGTTGCTGTGGGACCGTTTGAAGATAAATGAAAACCACCCACAGCTTCACCCAGCTGTTCTCAGAGATGCTAAGACTCAAGCACATCTTTTGCGACTAAATGTATTTGAATCATTCTGAGCCTGTGTACAGCAAATCTAGCTGTTACCCCGAGTTATTGTTAAGAAGATCAAATTTTGTTTTGTTTATTTATAACTAGAAACCACCATTTGCTCTCTAGCTAGCCTGTACTGAATGATAGCACAATTAGGGCTAAGTTTGCAGCTTTCGTAGTATTTACGTTAAGAATCAACACTTTCACAAAACTTTAATTGAGCATTTGTTGAAAAAGGCAAAAAGTACCTTGTTTTTAAAAAGTGTTGTACAGTATTAGTCATTTCAACATAAAATAATTATGAGCTAAATGTACATATCAGTACATTTGTGCTTCTAATGCTCATTTGTCAACATATGCATGTGTACTGTGGGATACTGTAGGGGTCTTCCTGTACGTACCTCCTCTAGTTTGACTGTGATCATGGTGAAGGCTCTGAACACACACTCTGTGGCCCCCGTGATGGTGATGATTCTCTCCGGGCAGGAACCCTCTGAGATGTTGATTCGTGCGCTGCTCTGAATGGAGAGAAAGATAGAAGAAGCAGATGGAGTCGTAAGGAAGCGATAAATAAACGTGAATCATCGTTTCCTGTCGTTCTGCTTTCTTCCTCTTCGCTCTTCCACAAAAATGAAAATTCTGTCGCTGCCGTCGCATGACAAACTGAGTAATGACTCTAAAAAGTTCTGCTTCTGTGTTTGGAGGCATAAATAGCACTGTGAGTAATAATAACTGCCTCATTTTCATTTTTAGATTCATAATTTCTGTATAATAATAAACTCCATATCAAATTTAGCTTAAGTTATGGTATTCAATGAAGGTCGAGTTCTAAAAAATAATACCAGAATAATACCCAGATTTTTATATACAGACTGCATCAGGTTTCTAAGGGCACCCCTGAGTTAGCCAAAACATAGTAATATGCTTCATAAATTTTACTGATTTTGTGCAAGAGAAACGGTTCGATTTGTATGGGATTGAAATCTTTAAGTAGCCTACGTCTGTGTAACACCAATTTACCTGCAGGGACAAACAGTCCTCTATTCTCTCCTCAGTCTCTTGTTTTTGTGATCTCTGTCTCTCTCTCGTTTGTTCTGTGTCCCTCTCTAAATAACAGTGGAGTTCAAACAAGTAGGTGAAGTGCTTTCTGTGGCCACACTTCACTTTGAGGATAAAATACATTTGTGTGTTTGAAAGGGGCCTCTGTAAGGGTGAACCTTTAGAAAATGTTTGAGGCTGTTTACACTGCAGTGTGTGTTTTGTGTTTGTGTGCATTGTGTTTGTGTGTCCAAATTTTTTAAAATATTGAAAACAACTGGAGGGGTCATTTTAAGTGGTAACAATTTTATTTGAAAGGCTAATAAATGGTCCAAATCGTGTATTGCGTTTATGTTAACAAATTTCTGTAAGAGTTTTATAAGAGGTTTAAACTATCTTGTACACTATAAACTATTGGGTTTATTGACATTCCTCCTAATAAGGGTTCTAAGATCAGAGATCAAAATTTTTGTGAGGAAAGCAATATTGCAAATATTGCAAATGTCTCGTTTATTTCTCCTAGACCGCAACGCGATTAAAAGGAAATCAAATGGAGCTTTTTCCAAGTCTACCGCTTCTCATTTCTTTGGAGAATAAGACCCCAGTAATCCCATGTATCCCATTATCTTGAAGATCTCAACAATGTCTCAATCTGTGCTCAAATTTGTCATAATACTGAAGTTTGCAATCAAACGTCACAGGTTTATTACAAAGTTGATACTTCAAGATACATACCGTGGATTTGGACTGGATCTCCTGAGCCAAGAAAGAGCAACATTTGAGCAATAATATTTTCTCATTGTATATACATGCATTAATCTAATGATGGTTTATGTGAGCGTGTAAATGTGTTTGTGTGTTGTGCGTGTCTGTAAAGCTGTCTTCTGCAGAGATCTGGACTGGGCCGTGTGATTTATTGTCCTCGCAGGCCTATCTGACTGTCTGCTTTAGTTAAACTGATTTCTCTATCAATCATGCACGAATGCCTGCGCCACTAAAAATGCCTCAACCCATTCTCTGAGAGTTTTTACATCACAGGGAATGTCAGATTGTTTTTGTGGAACTCTGTATCACTCAAATTTTCAGTGTCATACCTAAATTTAGGCTGTAGTACTCGTGCCAAAGTACTTATATATTTTTGTTGTACAGTCTGTTGCTTAAGAGTACAAGTTATTGTTACTTTTTATTTCAAGGCTCTGGAGAAATGAAAATTCTGTCATCATTTGCTAACCTTCATGTCTTCCTAAACCTGTATGACTTTCTTCCTTTTGTGGAATGAAGAGAAGATGTTGTAGCCTATATTTTATGATCAAGACTTCAGATCTTCTAAAACCATACGATAGCATTGTGCAAGTGTCAGATTGAATCTGAAGTTTCATTCATATTTATCCAAACAATAATTACACAAAACAATAGATAAAATACAGCAGCATGTTCAAAAAAACATCTTTGAACATCAAAAAGCATTTTTAGCACGTTAGTGTTGCAAAAACAGCAGCAAGAACGTTCTACAAACGTTGTTCTTTATGTTCTGTGGAGAAAGACATCCGCTTGTGTTGTTTGACAATACAGCAATGTGTGCTGTGGTTAGCTTGTGAAGGATTTCTACTGATTAACTGTGTGAGGCGGAAAATAGATTTTATCCTCAGAGGGACATGTTCACCCACGCCTTGGTCTCTCTCCTTGGTAACCCGCTTCAATCTTTATCTGGACGACATTGTTATGAGCAGCTACCTTGAAAATACCAGCGCATTCATACCAAACTAATGAATTTATTTTGTGCACATGTGTCAGACGCCCTTGAGATGAAAAGGTTCATTTAAATATTCATAACTTCTCTACATCCACGTCTTTCAGAGGTCTGAAGCTTTAACGCAGCGTAGGTTGACGGTTTTGAGGACACGTGGGAAATAAGGGCAGTTTTAGTGTCTTTTATCCAACTTGAAACCGCATAAATGTGTGTAAAATTCCATGTGTCTCGCTAGCTTCAGAGGAACACTGTCTGATCTGCATGCATGATGCATGCTGGGAAATTTTAAAAGACAACAGTGATGTATGGAACATGTAGCTTACCTCCTCCCGTATCCTCTTCACCGTCTCTCCTTTCTGTTGGGAAAAAAAATAGAAAAATAACACAGTTACAGCCTTCATGTTTTTTTTCTACAGAGTGACTGTCTTTTCCTAATGGCTGAGGATAAAGTGAGTTTGACTAGTTGAACAGATAGCTCAAATTAATATCAGTTCCGCTTCACAAAACAGCAATATGGCATATGCATGGATGGGCCCCGGGGGAGCAGGTTTTCCAATCGAAGGGCCCGCAATTGGACTGACTGGGGAATCAATAGTCCATGAATCACTCAGATAGTCACAGATAGTGTCCCACTATCTGATACAGCTAACACGTGCTGCGTAGTCATGACCCAAGGACCCAAATGCTGGCTTTTGCATGCCTGACTGCAGTTTCATTGTCTTCAGATGGGCAGGATTGCGATTGGATGTGTCATAACAGGCCTAAGTGGTTTTAATGTATCAAGCAAATTTTTCTTCTTCAAGACCATCCGTCTCATAAACCCAAACTTAACAATAAAGATTTTGTGGTCATGAAATCTTTTAAAACTTGACACTCTGGTGCATACAGAGTTATTCACAGATGCTGACAGAAAAATCAGTTTATATGGGTAATATTGCAGGAGTTTTAATACATTTGTTGTTTGATTTGTGAGGACCTTCATTTTCTCGTGTTTTGTAATATAACAGTTGTTGAGATAAGAATGGGAATAAAAATGGTAACTCAGAAAATACTTCTTTATCACCAACAGATCTAGTTTTACTAACAATACATATGTAATTTTTATGAATATATAAAGCAAAGTTTCCAGTCTTTGCCTAAGAAGCTTCATACACAAACCTCATTAACTGTGATAATCAACAAACATCATTAAGTAAAAAGATGAGCTCTCGAGATAACCAATAACAAATTACTAACAGCGACGACAAAAGCAACGAAAACTGTATAAAGTCGACGCACAGCGAAACTGTAGCAGAATCATTTATTCATACTGCAATGCATGCTGGGAGCTCCAAAACTCTGAACAAAACAACAGCGTTGTTTAATATGAAGCTGTTTGTGCAGACTCCATTAGGCTGGCTGGGACAACATTTGAGAAATATTGTTGATTTAATGTTTGGTTTTATGTAGATTCAAAGTGTCCGTGATTCAAAAAGTTCTGGATAAAGGCTGGATAAAATATACAGTAATTGCTTTTCTTGCAGTGTATCGAGCTGGAATATAAACACAGCTGTGCGGTACTATTGTCTTAGTGTTGTGTACCTGCCTGTCAGGTAGTCAAGCATAAAAAAATCTAAAATCCAAAGTCCTGAAAACCAGAACAATATTTGGCCACATTCATGAAGCAGAGAATTTCTGTAACGTTTACTTCCATTTCAATTTAAGTAGAAGTTGTTTTATAAAGCTAGCTGAATCAAAAATCAATTTATGCAGAAATTCATCATGTTTTATGAACGAGGCCCAAAATACCTGAGAATGTTTTTCAAATAATAAACACAGGAAGTCACTGAGGTCCTGTTTCACGGACGAGGCTCCTTAAATAGAATGTTCTTTCGTCCCTAACAGCTTCATTTTCATTGGCGTGGAATTACATATGTCGTCTACTTTGAGCCGAGGTCTATTACCTCTTGTAATTTCCCATTCACCTTGATTTCTTTGTCCTGAAGATGCATTAGGAATAGTAATAGTAATAGACTCGAGGTAGCCCTTCCCAATGACAGTCTATGTTGGAGATTTGTGATGGAAAGCCAGTGGTAACGTCACAAATTTAGTCTAGGTCTCAGTTTAATCTATATCCGGGAAACCAAACCTTAGTGTATTGATTACGCTGTGGGGAAATATACGCCATAGGTCTTTATTCATTTTTCCGAGCTTCAGAAGAGGTAATGTAAGGAACAGAAAACAGGATGGCACAACCATGATCCGGTCTGTCATTTGGCGAACGTGCTAGAGTATTATGGAATCATCATTCCATAAATGTCACGGAAAACCCTGGGACAGCTGCGTATGATCACAATCCAGTGTGAGAGAACATGCAAATTAGTCTGATGAAATGTCTAACTATGGCATAAATGAATGTATCAATATCTTTTTTACTATGGCATGATATAGTTTGATTTAGGAATGTACTAAGACATATATTGGCTTTTAAACAAATAAACAAATCTTAAAACTCATCTCAAAAGCTTCAAACAAACTTCAGGGGTTAGTAAAGGTACCATCAATTCTCTCTTCTATTAAACCAGATGTGATATTACTGTGGTAACTAGCTCTAAACATTCCAACAGCTTAACTAACTTTAACTGACTAGCTATACAAGATTCTTTTCAAATTGTTGCAGCACCTTGATAGTTGTTGACCTACAAAAGAAAACTGACCTTAGAAGACAGGTTACGCTAACGTGCAATATAGCGCCCCTAGTGGTGGTGTCTGTTTATACGTTCTTTCTGTAGAATATGTTTTGGACATACTTGTCCAAAGAAACCCTTGCAACAGGAAGTCCAGTGGCGATGCAGCCTGCCTTGACTGTTTTAAAGAGGAAGTAACTTTAATCAGATTAAAACTCATTCTTTGTTGTTTGTGTATTCTAAAGACAGGCCTAATTATTTCAAGACGTGAAAATTGTAACACACCTCATTTACTCCTCATTTATTGCTTCAGGACTAAACTGAACTATCTGTTCAAAAAGGCAAAGTAAACTTTGTTTTCGCATGTTTTTTGACATATATGCAGTACTGCAGACCCCCGTGGAGCCCAGGGAGGCATGTTTTCCTCCGTCGGGCTGTTGTATTGTGGATACTTAAGCTTGAACCCTGGCAA
>JAZGTK010020054.1:0-11138 GCA_036877625.1 Ambastaia sidthimunki
GCTTGGGAAGCAAATCAGCCCTCCCTGTTAAACAGTGAGGAAAGATGTGTGAAGATGACTGTAACACAAGGTACAACACAGTTCTGTCTGCTGATCGTCTATCAGTTAAAATGACACATGTGATAATGTGATATTTTACAGGACTCTGGGAATCTGTCAACTGTGGTGAAGAATTTCCGTATGTTTGTAAAAGAAGTCAGTCTCCTCCGATCAATGCCACAGTGGCCCCCACTGAACAGCCCAAAGGAGGCTGTGCTCCAGGCTGGAAACAATTTGAGACAAAGGTTAATATTGTCATTTTAAAATTTAAATGTTGTCACAAGATACAGTCTGATAAAACATTGGTACTTAAGCTACTTTTTATAGTTAAATGAAATGAAATGGGTCACAAAACACAGAAATCTGATTATTTACATTATTTACATTTGATTTTATTTACAGAATATAGCGAAGGGTATGAGTAAAAAAAATGTGTCAGGTTTATTTATGAGTACATTGCACATTTTGTCAAATATTATGATATGAATTGTATTAATGACAATGTTAACTTAAGTTTGATCCAAAAAACCTAGTGCTACATGATGAAAGAAGACATGAAAACATGGAAAAAGGCGAGAGAATTTTGCCGAGATCGTGGTGGAGATCTGGTTTCTATTATGAATAGACAACAACAAGGCAAGAGCTTTAAACAACACTCGAGATTTTAGCATTGCTCAAACTTTAATTTAGACTTAACTTGATAACATTCCTAGAACATTCAAAATAACATTTTAACATTAATAATACATTAACCATAAAACTGTATGTTCCAATCATTCTTCTGTCTTCTGCAGCCTATTTTACAACAATGGTCACTGATAAAACTACAGACTTGTGGATTGGATTCAATAATTTGGCAAATGGAAGGTTTAAGTGGACAGATGGCAGCACTGTTGCATTCACATCGTGGGCCAGAGGAGAACCACAAGCCTATCATGTAAACTGTACATCTTAGTACATTTACTATTATAAACTATTATAACATTGTTGTGTTAATGTTGACTAGATTTTGCCTGTGCAAATGATTTACAATTTAAATATTTACTATTGCATTTACAGTGGCATGTATACTGGTCAAATGACTATTCGGCTGATCCGGTACTGTAATAATCTGATATTATACCTAAATATTAAACCTTTAATACAAATAAGGAAAAAATGGGCTACAATTGGATATTTCTTAATCAAACAGGAATGTACAGTGATTGGACGGGGTTTGGGTTCTGACTTTGGAAAGTGGGTGGCGACCGACTGTAATTCAACTTATGGTTTCATCTGCGCCCGTGATATTGGTAAGTCTAGCTAAACAAATCTTGCTTTTTATCATATTTCACCACACTTTATCTTTTGAATTTTAATGTTTTTTTTCCACATGGTCAGATCCTGGGATGACATCAGTGCCATTCGAATTCCCTAAAACATTTGTTAAGATGGGAAATTCATCACTTAAAGTAAATGAAGTGAACCGAACGTGGAGTGAGGCAAACCGTCTCTGTGAGGCAGACGCCGCTCATCTGGCCAGCATTCGCACTGCGCTAACACAAGCTTACACTGAGCTGCAGGTCTTCAGAACCAAGCAGCCCATGTGGATCGGACTAAACAGCGTACAGGTACTGCTGGACACTAAGAAATACAAAATCATTAGTTTCGCTATTTAATAAAAATTCACCCAAAAATGATCATAGTCATATGATTATGTATCATAAATTCAACCTCATTCTGAAGCTCTGTGTGTTTTTTAGCAGAACACACACACACACACACACATGAATATATATATATATATATAAATGTATAAGTATTATACGGGTGAATAGATTCACTTTTTTGACTATTCACAAAAATGTGAAAAGGGGACCATGTGGTCACAGTCACTATAAAGTGTTACGGTGAAAAACACTATGAATGAAATGTAAACTATATATATTATATGTGTGATGATCAATTTATTATGTGTTTGTTTTCATTACCAGACAAATGGTTACTTTTTGTGGGTAAATAACTGGCCTATGAATATGGAGAAATGGGCACCTGGTGAGCCACAGCCAAAACACCCTTGTGTATACATGGATGTAACTGGAGAATGGAAAACAGCTTTGTGCAATGAGACCTTCTACAGTGTCTGTGAGCAGTCAACAGGTAAGACCCACTGTATCTATATATTAATATATATATTAATGTAAAATAATATAATATAATATATTATATATTATATATAATAAAAAATATAATAAATATATAATAAAGTCATTTTAAATAAAAATAAGTAATAATATAACATTACTTGATGCCGAATCATAGCAGAGAGTCATAGCTTTATGATAAGACACAGAAAATCATCCTGGTTATAATGCTAAGCCCACTATTTACATTCAACATTCTCCACAGAGATTTCACCGACCCCTCCAGCACAGTATCCTGGGCAGTGCCCTGAATCAGCAAATGAAAACCCATTGAGATGGATGCCTTACAGAGACAGCTGCTATGCTTTTGTGAAGGACCCCCTTCCGTGGAGCAGAGCCTCTAGAATCTGTCTGGCATCAGGTAAATATATAAACAAACCTGTTTAAACTGCTGTTTGCTCAATAAGTGTGATGATATAAGCCTTTACTAGTGAATTATTAACGTTACTTCTTTGTCTACTTACACAAACGCGTAAAGAATTAATTCTTTCCACCAGGTGCATCGCTTGTGAGCATTATGGATGCAGCAGAGAATACGTTTATAGAGAACAACCTTATAATGCTTGGTAGTTACAGCGATTTTTGGATAGGACTTTTCCAGACTTATAATGGTAATGCTATAAATTATATTAGTGACTTAATTCTATTCTGTTCAGAGTCACAGAATCTTTACACTAGTGGATATCATAAGTCTTGCTGTGATTGGTCAAATATGAACTAACTATGGGTTGTTCCAACAACACAGGACACTGGTTATGGTCAGACAGCAACGTGGTAGATTACACTAACTGGGAACCTGAGGAAAATATAAATGACGATGAGGAGTATGACCAGTTTTCAAATATTTTTGGGAATCCCAACTGTGCATTCATCTATACCAAAACTAAAAACTGGAGGAAAAGACATTGTGATTACTCCTTTCTCCCGTTTATCTGCAAAACAGCCAAAAGTAAGTACCATCAGAGCAGAATTCACAGCTTCTTTCCTTTGACATTTTGTAATAAATGGCTATCATAAGTGCTGTAGTTGTCCCATAGTTTGATATTAATGCCATTTAGGTTTCAGGAACTTAAAAAAAATTGAAAAAATAAATACTGTTGTGACAGTCTATCCTCATTCTAGCGCAAGCTTTGTTCAGTTATGAACAATTGTTTGTTTTTTTCTGCAGTAATACATCCCACCCTTAAGAGTCAGAATTCAGACAAAGGTAATATGACAATTTCTAATGCCTTTCCATTACTTAAATTGTTTGTTTTTTATCAAGAAAACTGTACACTTAAGACAGTTTAAGGTTTAATCTACCTTTATAATTAATAAGGCTCAAGTGTATATCTGCATATTTAACAGTAAAATTGTTTATTGATGCATGGATGTATTATATCTCAATTACACAACAGTGTGACTTAATTATTAGCGCTATTTCTGATTTTCACAGGTCCTGAACCCCACAAGGTTTATACTGGTTTGGCAGTGTTCCTGGCCATCGCAGGATTCGGTGTATTGGGAGTTCTAGCTTACGTTTACTTTTATAAAGGTTCAAAAAGATTGTCTTTTCCTACATTTGAAAATCCAATGTATAGTAACACAGAAGCTGATTATTCTGGAAGTAAAGATGGCAAAACATTAATTGACAACATAGAGATTGCAGACTAGGCCTGTTACATGCTGCCGGAAACATGTATATATCTGTATATAGGACTTAATGTAGTTAATGAGCAGTCAGCTGACAGGATGAGTTTTTACTCTGAAGAGATGTGTTTTTGCGATGATAACCAGACACATTATTCTGCTTATTACACGGCTACTGACCAATTAAATACCTAAAATATGGGACCAAATATGACATGATTGAGTTGAAATGATTTTATTACGTAAGAACGGGACTGTGCAGTGATGGAGACACATGAAAATTGTGAAAATTCCATATCAAAAATATTTGACCACTAAATCCTGTGATTGACCAATCAGAATCATTTTCCAGAGAACTGTGTAATAAACATGTATATTGAGTTAAATATAGTGTCTTCACTGGGTTATAATACTGCTATTGTCTTCCTGTGAAGTTCCTTCTGAACTTGTTTGAAAACTTAATTTTAAACAATTCAACTGTCTAAAATCTGTTTTAAACGTGGCATGGGTGTCATCTTTTTGGTTACACTGCTGAAAACACAAGATAAGCTAAAATACTGAGACATGATTCAGCATCTGAAGTGCAGAGATAGTTTTGGACAATTCGACAATTTAAATAGACTCTTTAAGCTTTTAGTTTCAGAAAATCTTATGCCCACTTTTAATTCAATTGAAATTCCCACCATATATCAAAGACAATTGTTTAAGCCCAAAACACCCATTTAAATGGATGTGCTAAGGTAAACTTCTGTTTGGATGGTTTATTTTTTTTTAATTGTCTAAGATGATGTCATACAATGAATCTGTGTTTATAATAACTAAATGTTTTAGAGTTGCATTTTTTGACCAATATAAGGTGAATACACAACGAGAAGTACATTTGTGAAATCAATGAACGCAACAAAACTGGTCATTTTGAAGTGTGCAGTACTGGTTCAGAAAATCATTAAAAGACAATTTACAGTCAGATTATCTGAATAGAAATACATCTATATTACATTGCAGCAGAAACAGTACGCAGTTTTCAGTCCATATCTACAAAGGCATTTATGAGGTATATACAAATGCATAGAAACAATTTTCAAGCTATAGTTTTCTCACCAAACTAATGCATAGAGTACTCAGGAAACTTAATATTATCAGGAAATGCAAATAAAAGTTGCTATATGTTTCCAGATGTGTCAATAACAGTTCCTAGTGCTTACATTTCTTTTGTATTTCCCTTTATAACCATAATGGAAGCAAAACTTGGTGTTGTAATAAAATGGCTTTTTTCAAAATTACTGGTTCTCACAGGTCGATATTTTGACTTTATGTGAATGAGTATTGGAAAAAGGAAAAAAAATCCCTTTCATTATACATAGAGGTCGAGGGTCATGTGCTTATATTAAAAGTCAAGGGTCATGTGTTGTTATGAGTGGGCCTCTGTCCCAAAACCCCAAAAAATTTGGTTGTGAATAAATTAAAAATAATTTAATTACATTATGTAACGAATTAAATATGGAACAGACTTAAACTGTGTTCATAAACAGTGTTAATGTGCAATAATGAGCACAGAACACTGTTTTAAAATGGCTTGGGGTTAAACTATGTGATGGTATATCACTGCCATTATCAAGTGTATTTTAACCTAGATGGTTTCTGTTTGGTTATCGATAAAAACATCATATGATTTGATCCTTGATCTGCTGATTTTAGTAGAACTATCTAAGGTTTGGCAAGCCTCATTTTCATGTAGCCAATAACAGCATAGAATGAACGCTGGCTCCACCACATAACTCAGTTTACCTTTGGGTATGCAGTATTTGTTATTAGGTTTACAATAAAGTTCATAGGGAAAAAATAAAACATACAAACCAAATTCCTGTATCACTCAGTATCTTAGGGGTGACAGTTTTAAATACTAAATGGTTGGGGTACCACAGAAACATTTAAAAAATAATAACAATATAAATGAAGATGCACAGACATGCCGTGATCATTTTGCATATGTGTGTTTCACAAAATTACTGGAAGAAAGCCAGGAAGGACGTAATCACATATTCAGGACTGGGGATCCAAATGTAATGAAAAAAACACTGATAAAACCTACAATACATGGCCAAAAGTATGTCGACATTAGTAACAGATGTAGCTGGAACAGCCAAACCTATTACGAAAAGGAGATGTCTCCATGTTTTTGGCCATGTAATGAATACTGACCCAGCACTAATCTGGATGTCCTGCTTAATGTCTATGGTAGAAAAAGCCTGAGGAGCACAGAATCATCAAGAGAGAGCTGAAGGAATGGAAGATCTCAACCAGAAGAGACAATCATGCAGTGGCAATGACCAACAAACAGGACACAACCGATAAAGAGAGAGACTGTGTTGTCCTGAGTACACAGTAGCCAGCATTTCACATAGCAGCATTTAAAACGACACAAAACTCGAGACCATCTCAGTGATGAATGTACATGTCTTCTGTCCACTCTTCTGTCTCTACGCATCTGTCCCGCTGATACGGATAGTAATTGTGAGGCGGGTGACCATAGTGATGCTCCTGGCGCGGACGCGGCTGGGTCTGGTGTCTCTTTTGCCTGTTACGTTCATTATGCTCCAGCTCATAGTCTTGCTGCCCGTGGTGAGAATACTCCACCGGAATGTCCGCAGTGCCACGGCGGTGATGGTGATGACGATGGTGATGATTGTGATGGTGGTGGTTATGGTCTCTGTGAGCTGTAGTCCTGTTGTGATAGACCTCAGGCTGGTCTGGGTCGTCCTCGTCCAGGACTGTGCGCCTGCTCCGGGGGTCCATGTACGAAGGGTCTTTAGTGGGAAGCAGCTCCATGTCGGTGGGCTGCTGGTGGCGCGTGTGGTGCTGGTGTTTGGTGTGGTGCTCGGTTCGGTTGGTGCTGGAACGATGGTGGTGATGATGGTGGTGGTGATGGTGATGACTGTGTCTCTTTGGCTCACTACGAAGGAGCCTCTCTTCCTCCTCTGCCTCTTCTTGCACTTCCTCTTCCTCCTCCTCTTCCTCTTCCTTCATCTCCTGGGCCTGTTGCTCCTGCTGATGCTCTTGAGATCCTTTTCTCTTGGCAACAACCGTCTTCTTGCTTTTTTGTTCCTCCTGTATACAGAAGAATGTTTTGAGATTTACTGTAGAATGTTTTCATTTGTTCTTAAACCCTCTCTAAATAGTTATATGGGATGGTCGAATTGTTGCCTGTCAACCTGTCATGACACTGTAAACCCTCTTTGTTACAACAATGCAACACTAAAAATTCATCACACTCAACAGTTACAATTGTTGCTCTGTTTAGGTGTAATCTAGTTTTTTTTGTAAGAAATATATAGCTGTGTGTAATGTTATAGACATTTGATATCTGTCAGTTTCCTATATAATGACTGCACCTGTTTGTCTGTGCTAGTTTTAAAATGTATGCAATACTGTGTTGCATTTCTGTTTTTTGTTTTAGCTGTGATATTATTTAGGTAACCTCACATAGAACCAAATGTTTTGTCTTGAGATAATGCACAAAACTAACACGTTATTATAAAGTTTATTTCCAACATAACTAATAATAATAAGAACTAATAATTCTAATGCTATGGATTACACTAGTACTAGTAGGAACTGACACTACAGGCATTTAGCTCAGAGACTACCATCTCACTCACCACACAATCTTTTACCTCAAGTTTTCTTGAAATGTCCAAGAGAGTTATTGAGAGGTGGGAAGGAATTTAAACATGTTACAGACTGAAGAACTGCAGCTTGCTGATGTTTTCAAACCACTGGACTAATTTAAAAGTAACACTTCATAATACGGTTCAATTTGTTAACATTAGTTACCTGGTCTCTCCGAATTTGCCTACCTTAAATTTAATGCAAATGTAATGTTAACTAAGGTTAATTTACAAATTGCTTGCCCTACATTTAATGCAAATTTAGAGACGGCAGCAATAACAGCCTAGATTTGAGAAAATAAGATCCCACCTTCCAGAGCAATCTCCAATGTTAAGGAATGTAACATAAAACTTTACCAACTCAAATCTTAAAGTAAAAAGTGAAATATATTATCCCAAGTTGACCTGTTCAGTTATCAAATCAATTTCATTTATACAATGTTGTTTACATACAAAAACAGAAAACTGGAAAATTATGAAATGTACAACCCAGAATACATGGTATTACATCATCAAAACAGAATGAGGAGATCCAGTAGCATTTTAATGAATCTTCAACTGGTGCTCATAATAATCATAATTCAAGACTTCTACTGAAGAACCCACCAAATGGAACAGAAGACTAAAGAACATTTCTTTACTTCTGATTAGTCTTCTTCTATAAATTAATAGACTATGTTTGAGATCTCATGATATTTTCTCTCCTGCTTTAATATGTTTGAGTGTGTACCTTAGCAGGTGTGGGGCTGGTGGGGAGTGTGTTTTCTGCCAGTTTCTCCAGCATGGGCTGGGTTGGCTCCATTTCAGGAGGGTGGGTGGCTCTCCAGTAGGCCTCCAGGTAATCAGCGATGTGCTCACAGGCATCTGTGAGCTGGTTCTCATCCAAGATGACATCAAAGAGCTCCTGTGAGATAGAGGAATGATGTCAAGGTTAAGTTAACAAGGTTAAGTGAAAGTGACTGTGAAATGAAGCCAAAAGTACATAACACAGGGTCATGCTGAGAGGCTAATGAACTTTCTCAGATGTCACTTAAGATGCCTTACATAATGCAGCTTAAAAATAAGGGTCTTTGGGTGAAGTGGCTCAGGACAGTTTTTGATTAAGCATCTCAACATGCAAACTTGTTATATTGCTATTTACTAAATATATAAATAAAATACTGATTTAAACCTAAATTATTTAACTCAAGAAAAGAGAGAGTTCACTCTGCTACATGAGGTCAAAAACACACTTTTAGCAATATTGTATAATATTATAATAATTTGTGACCAAAACTGCTTTGATCATTTTTATACTAATGCTTTGATTAATCTATACTAATCTCTTCAGTATGTTTTTACATTTTAAAAATGTACTTACTATACACTCTTAAAAATAACGGTTCATTGATGGTTCTTTACAGGTTCTACAAAGAACCCTAATCTTTTCCATTTCTGTATTCTTTAAAGCACCAATCTATAGATCAGAAGAACTTTTTCATGTTTTTCAACTTTTTCATGGAAAGTTTTTCATGGTACTTAAAAGTGTTCTCCCATGACATCAGCTAAAAAAACGTTTTGCTTCTAAATGGAATGTTTGATTCTAAATAAATGTTTTGGTTCTAACTGGAACTTTCATTTTTAAGAGTGCAGAGGACACACTTACATTAGGACACTGGGCCAGCTTATCTGCAGCCACCATCTGAACGTTCAGATGTTTAGTCTGAGACTTGCCCCTGGTCTTTATTAATCTTGTGAGAACCTGAACAGCAGATGAGAAGAGGAAGGAAGATGAACAGGAAGGATGAGTGGGAGGCATACGGGGTGAAAGAACAGTGGACATTAGGTCATGTTAAGTCACAAGAGAAAGGTTAGTGTCTTTGCGCAATCAGTCTTTTTTTAAAATGAGCGTTTTCTATTGAATGTAGCGGCTGCACATTCAGTTGTTTCTGGAAAGTGAACAAAATCATGACTCATGTAGATTAACAGTAACTGACAAACAGATATGACAAATATTTATCATTTTAAGTAAGTCATGCAAAAAAGACATTTTCCGTTCTTAGAAAAGCAAAGATTATAGGACAAGCTGGTGTAGCAGCATACTTCATGGTACGTATTTTAATATTGTGGTACTGATGAATCCACATGCCAGTAAGAGCCCCATAGAAATACAATGATAGTGAATTAGTACAATTACAAAGCCAGATGGTGAGCTGAAGGTTAATGCATTTTAGCATGTGTACTTAAAATGTATTTAACCTGTATATTACAGTAAACGATTAGTCTGAGAATGATGCACAGCTCTGTGTAAAGCGGTCATAACCTTTGGTGAGGAGATCTTGACATAGACCAGAATGGGTGCCAAGGAGGTCTTGCTAAGTTGCAGAGGATGGTTAATGGTGTCTGCATCCAGAACCACAAGCTGTAGACTGCGGGCCAGCTCGAAAATCCTCTCAACCTCCCCTTGAATCTGGGCTGATGAAAATGATGAAGACAGATGAGAATGAGAACCAATCTATACACTGAAATTTAGTTTTCCATAGAAAATATACAGTATATACTGTATATAATATAACTACTATAACTCTAATATAACTCTGTCATAGCTGTCATATACATTTACATCATTTGCCATTTTTACCATTCACATATATACACATATACCTTACCCTTTTTTATCCTAACTTATCTTTATTTTATTTATCTTTAATTTTTGATGTTGGACAGTCGTTAAAAGCATTTCACTGCATGTCGTACTCTGTATGAAGATGTGACAAATAAAATTTGAACATGAATTTGAATAACTAACAAAAACAATTTCATATACTTTAATCCGTTTTAAAACTGATGCTAACAATCCAAATTCAAAAGCAAAACTTTACACAGCTCATGCAATGTCATTAAAAACAGATGATCAGAATATGCTGATGGCACAATTCCTTGTCCACAGGAAAGAAAAGAACAATGGAGGTTTAAAGCTTGATCTTTGCTCCAAAGTGAACAAACTTTAATGATAAAAACAGGATAACGAAAAAACTGCTCACACTGTATTCCTTATTATATTGTTTTTTTCCCTTTAGAAGTCACTTATACAAACTCTAAATACTTTGGCTTGTATTTGTCTGACCAAAAGAACAGAAGATTTTGTGTTTATGGTATCTAACACAAGCCAAAGCTTTTAGAAGTAGTAATCTTCACTGAAAGTATCAGGGCTCTTTGGCATTTACAGTGCTGGCTAAAAGGTAAAGCAGTTCTGATGACATCAACAGGAATGAGTTTGGGAAAATAGACAGACTACTGCTGAGTAATACATACCGGCGGCATCTGGGGTAAGAAAGCAATGTGAGGGACAGAATGGAGAGAACCAATCAGATCCCCTGAACGCTAGCTACACTCAGATCCACATTTGGTGCAAAAACCAAATATATCCACTAATCAAATACCTTAGGGTAAGTAAGTTACATAAGTACGTAGTCATTTTTTTCATAGTTTTTTTTACATATAAAAAGTACTTAAACAAATCAGCCGAATAAAAGCAGCTTTATTTAACATAGAGCAGGTCACCTTGGTGACTGTCATGTTGAGATATTATTTCAGCAACCCCACTGTTATTGAATACTTAAGTGTCCGAATAAATTAT
>JAZGTK010020055.1:0-11138 GCA_036877625.1 Ambastaia sidthimunki
TACAACTACAAGCAAAGACAGAATGTTGTCAAAACAAAAAAATATAGAAGTTGCTTAATGTTTGGAGCAGCCTGTGCATCGAGAGAAAGTCTATGATGCCTTAACATGCCACAGCTTAATTCATTTTTAAACAGAGAAATAATCTACTGTGAGTTATTCTGCACAGTAAGATTTTTATACTCACCCATAATTTTTTGGTGCCACCCTGTTGTCCAGTGGGCAGTTCTAAATGTAGGTCTCCTCCACTGGTATACATTTCTACAACCTGAACCCCCCCCCAAAAGGAGATTCAAACAGTGTTTATTTGGACAGTCAAAATAGCCTATATAAACCTATATGCCTAATGTAAAAAGTATGAAAATGACACCACTATACAATTTATAGTTTTGTGAGTTTTGTGTACCTGTAGTGGTTCACTATGTGGGTTAAAGATGCTTATGAGTGGAGAGAAGCTGCTATTTACTGGAACTCTGGCCCCTACAAAGGGCCTGAGTCTGTAGGGATTAGGTATGCCCACACCAAACACCTAAATCAAACACCACAGTCAAATATAAAGTTTAAAACCATTTAATAACCATTTTGTTAAATGCTGAATGCCACACTTTCGTAAGATCAAACATACCTGGTATGTAAATACTCCATGATGCGATGTATTAATAAATAAGGTATTTTCTACATTCCCTACTACTCGAGCTAGAAACACCACATCAAATGAGGTGTTGCCTCCAGGTGGAATTATCTGTGGATAAACAATAGCGACATTTTACATTAATGCAAGCAGATCACAGCAGACCAGAAAATAAAAGAAATATGTTGCGGGTAATTGGAACAGCCAATAAAACAAAACCCAGAAACATCAACCCAAGAGTAAACTCTGAGTTCATGGTTTCTGACCTCATAGCCATTACCCAGAATGAGGCTGATTTATGCAGGTGTCAGGAACAGGTGGGATGGGTTTAATTTATAACCCTCTGAAGTGCGAGCGCACACACACTAAAAGCTTTAATTAGAAGTTTCAGTGAGGCCACCAGCCTGCTGTTTCACGCACATGAATGTGTGTGTCAAGTGATAGACAGATAAATATTTTTGATGTGTGAAAGTCAACGGAAGTAGGTGCCTCCACTAGTGTCTTTATCAGACAAGTTTTTGTGTGAACCAAAATGTCTATAAAAGGGCTTTTGAGGTTTAGCTGTGTTCTGTGCCACACAGGAAGATGAGGTATTTACCACAAACATCCAGCATTAGGTAGCTAGCACAGGAAGTCACAGGACAGCCTCTATGTGGTATACATAGCAGTGTAAAACATTATTTAAACGAAATTAAAAAAAAAATCTACTTACCCTATTCTGAAAAAAAGATGCATGAAAATGTGATGTTGTTGCTGATATTGATATTAAACTTATTTCTTCTGAACTTGGATTGTGTAAATAAACTTTTTCCATTTTTGGCATTCCAACTGGCCTATAGATAAAAACAAGGGAACATTAAGTTATATCACCCATGTTTATGGTCCCGAAAAGGTAAATATTTCCTAAGATGAAAGTCTGACCTACAGAATTGACTCTTAATAAATTAGGTTAAACTACAAATAGGTAAATGTATTCAACATTCAGGAAGCATTAATAAATCAGATGTGGCTCATGTCCAGTTATCAGCCTAAACAATATTTATCAATCTGGGTTCATGCTTTATATGCTTAATATAAAATTTCTTGGAATTACATTAGGATTTTAAAATACACAATATATTGTGAGCTACTAATTTATCAAAAAATGTAACTGCTTTCTGCTGGAAAGAGTCTGACCTGTTTAATGTCAAGTAATGACAAAATTAGCAAACAATTACAGAGATAAGGGTGTGTTTAATAAGGTGGTGGGGAAAATACATGCAGAACTATACAGACAAACCAATGAAAAAAGAGCAGACAGTGGGTTTTAATCAGCAAAAATGATCTCCCCATGCAACAGAGAATAGATGGCGCTTCGTAATAACATTTTCACAGGGTTCAACTGATGACACCTAACTCTCAAGTTAGTTGGGTTGCATCAGAATAATCAGTTAAGGGGGGGTTTATGTTTCATGTTGTGCAATAAAAACACCCCCTACCCATAGTAAAATGATTCATTCACAGGGGACACTGCATTAATAAACCAGCTGCATCTTTAACCTACTATAATTAAAGCCATCAAAACTTCATTTATGTGGCTTAATCTTTTTTTATGAATAAAAAAATCTTTTAATTCTTTCATTATCATGCACATTGCGTTTCTTCTAGCTATTGGTGAGTGTTATTATACTGTAAAATCTAATTTGTTATTGTAATATAAGTGGTGTTGAATAAAGTTTTTTAAAGACACATATGGTTATTTAATAAGTGAACATAAACTGCACATTTGTTTACACTGTAAACCTATCATCCTCTTTAAGTTCAGTTAGTGGAACTAAATAAATAAAATAAGCTTTTAAATAACTATTATATTAACATCTGCTCCTTTGGTTTTGTAATATGACTTTAAGGTGGTGACATATTTGAAGGTGAAACTATGGCACAGGTATGACCACTTCTGAATGAAACGTACTGAGTCATACACTATTGGGATCACCTGACCTGCTGGCTACACAGGAAGTCAGCTAACAAAAATAAAGCATCTAATAAGGCAGGCATGGGCGTTGGTCCCGACCTAAACATACTAATGTACATTCAAGCCAAAATAAAGCCAGAGTTTATTTGTATAGTAACACAACTACAGTCAAGAATCTAAAAGTATATTTGGTTTTAAAATATGCCAACGAAAGCAGAAATGAAACTTCTCCAGAAAATCACAAGGAATGACTTGATTCAGATATTTTTATATAGTTTATATAGTCATATAAAGCTTTAATTATAAGCTGGGTCAACGTTATTTGGAAATTTCTAAAACAAAACCTTTTTAGGCTTATTCAGTAGAAAATGAGACATTTTGGTAAATGTATTCAGGCAGATTATGGTCTTCATAATAGTTTCCCAACATCAAGAAGTTATTTTTTATATACAGCCTATTAATTAATATGATGTCATATAAAAACTACACGCAAAAATTTGAAAATAGTTTTAGATCAAATTAGGACCCTGCTGGAAATGTCATATTAACTTATGACTTACTGTTCATGAAAGTCCAGCATTGGAGGCTCAAAGCGTATTGGTCTGCTGTTCCCCCTGTGGGAGGACGCACTGTAAGACAAAGTGGACACAATGTCAATAAATGGCACACAGTCAGAGAAATAGTTTCAGTTAATACTCTCAATACAGTTTCCTAAACGTTAAGCTTTTCCCCCCTCACTCTTAAAACACACACAAGATGGCATGTTGAGGATCTAATGGTCCTTCATTTTTCCTCAGGCAAAGGGAAAGATACACCCATATTCACGCATACACAGCAACAAACAGGCTTCGTCTGGCATGGGAGCATCAAGTTTATGCCAAACACTGGTTTTAGAACCCACCAAACAACAGGTGAATCACTCTTCCACTGGGCCAGCCTGCGATCTTAAAAAGATTTGGATCAAAAACCATACCACTTTCACACACAGAAAGAAAATAAGATGTAATCTAACCTAATAAACCCAGTTATACAGACAATATCCTAACATCCTTTACCTTGAAGATACTTTACTAAGTTGTATATTGCAAGTCTGCATTTGAACCAATGTTTGGTTTGCTGTGGGGGCAGGATTCATGGCGTGGCATCAGCAATGCTAAAGAACTTTAGATTCACTTTTAACTTCATAATAATACTTGAAGGTTGTAACTTAAGTGTATGAGGAATTCCCCTGTCAAAAGCTTATTTGAGGGGTTTTGAATTTGCAGTGCTTGTAGGAGTCATAGAAAGACATTGAATACACCAATAATCCTAAAAATGCTAGTTTTTAATGTATTTCAATAGTATTTTTTGCAATGCTAATTAGTTTAAAGCAGTTTAACAAAGAACAGTGCCTTATAAACCCTCCAGTAAACCAGCCACAGGTTTATATCACACTATACATTATTATAATGTGCAGACTTGTTTCCCAGCACAGTGTGCTGCAGTCATGTGTTGATGAATATTTTTAGTTGTTTTTGTAATACAAGACGTTTCCACAAGTTTTTACTAAATAGTTCATTGAATAATTGCTCTTTTACATTGTCACTCCTCCATCCAACTTATCCGAACCAAGAATTAATTGGATATTGGAATTTATGAACTAAACACAGGGCAGTTGTTGCCCTGATGTTGCATTATGGATAGGAACGATGCAACATTACTGTTAATGTAATGTTTACACAATAGGCAAGTCAATAATTAACATTTAAAGCATCAAATGTTCATTGTCAAATCAATGAATTTTTACTTTCCTAACCTTAAGTCTATTATCTCACCCATGTATCCTATCTAACTGTACACTACTATCCTCACACACTGGCGAGGCTTTGCATCTGGCTAAAGAGCAGAAATGAATCTACAGTACAGCCGATACACTCCCTCAGGTAAGATATCAGTGATTTGGGGGTGTGGCTAATAATGTGGTATTAGCAATGTTTTGAGCACATTTTGCAAAACTTTTTGTAAAGGAAATGGTTTTTAGCTTTTGAGAAAATCTAAACATTTGATATCAGGCTTTAGGTTGCTAAATATATGTTTTAAAAGATTGTGGAAACATTTAAGGGAAGCTAACACAACTTATTTAGCAACAACAAATAGAGAAAAAAAATGCTTTTAAAATACCTTTTGAGGTCACTGTTACAGCAGACCACCAAAGAGATAATTCCACAATGAACAATTAAACACACTTCAAGTGACAACCGTAACTCATGATCTCAAAAGACACACCTATATATAAAAACATCTCAGAATGAGATAATTGATTTTTATCTAATCATATACATGACAAAAACCTAATGTTTCAGAAAATTCTAAACGTTTACTGCTTTAGACTATAAAACTGATACAAAAGTGCATTCGGGCAGCTTCTTTAAAGCAATGTTTTTCACATACTACATTTTACTGGGGTAAATTATGCATTTTAAAAGACTGTAAAACTGAAACAGAAAGTGCAATGTCTGTCACTTGCATGGATTTGTGTGGAAACTTCAGTTAATGTCTGGTAAGACTTCAGCAGCAGCAGCTGTTGTTTATATGTTGTTTATAAATATGATTAAATTTATATAACGTCATAAATTCACATAAGATAATCACACACTACTTATTCATATGCCCAGAACAAATTTCATTCAAAGACATATGACAGTAAAGTAATTAATTGATTAGTACTGGAAAAAGTGGCTTTCGAAATCAATATATTAAGCCTATTATTGCCCTACAGACCACAGAAAGTATTTTGGATCAGGTTTGGTTTTTTGGTTTGGTCAAGGAAATTTCAGGGCAGTTAACACAGCCTTGCACTCAGTCTGGTAACTGCTACTTTTAATTGTTGGTCTATGAATACATGAATACATCTTTGACCATTGTATCATGTCTGCAACCAGAAGTTTTTAAGATGCAATGCAAAAACAGTGTGAAAAGGCCCCTGCATCTGTATAATTTATTAGATGCAAAATTCAACTCTTGTTATACAGAGATGATAGACAACCAGAGGGGTAAGATCACAGAGACATTCTGTGTGTCACAGGCCATAAGCCGGACTGACAGGTGTGGAGGCACAAACCACAGAAAAAAAAGTGTGAGAAAGTCCCTAATGCAGCTATAAAGCTGTCAAGCGTTTGCCAACAGCAGTTCACGTGCCGTGTGTGGCAGCATGACAGAAAGACACAAAACACCCTGATCAGCTGCAATAAAAACAACATTATCAGCAGACACAAAGTTCAGTATTAGGTCTCAACACACTGAGGACAAATTGTCCATGTATCTGCTTATCAGAAAACCAGTTTAATTTGTCATATTTTTGTAAAGAGTGTTATAAATTGCAAGCACAAACTGTCTGACACTATAATCATTCTTAATCTGAAAATGTGCATGAATGCATGGACACTGTGTTAAATGCTACAATAACAAAATGGTGTTGGGTTACTTCCTCTTTTTTACTTATGCTGCACTTGAGCATGTAAGCTAAGCTTCACGCTGCTAAAAGTTCGATTCCAGAAGGGTGTGTCCTTCTCCAGCAAAAGCTGAAATGACGAGCCATAAGGCGCACAATTAGCCAATGAAATTCAGCCACCGCTAATGTATACAGCCGAGCAGGTTGGTCTAGTCTCTGAGCTGTAAAGCTTTGATTGGCTGAGCAAATGAATAAGCCACCTAGTACACAAAAGTTGATCTACTGGCTTTGGTTTACAAACAACTCATAAAAACACATGGGGGAATGTAAACTTAAGTTTTGTCTGGCTGCAAACTTTAACTTTGATTTGGCACTTTGATTTTGTTTTTTATTTTTCCATCTCTGACTCAGATCTCTATTATACAACCAGTTCCTCTGCTTACAATCTTAAACGACAGTGTGTGTAACTCATCAACTTACTATGAAAGGTGTTATCCAGAATTAGATTTAACTGCTTAAACCTTATTCCAAAGAGTAAAGTCACTGCTGAAAGATTTAAAATACCACAGCAAAGACACAGGATTCATTCATACACTGATTCATTCATTCCCTTTGACCCTTCAGAGGAAAAACTGCCTCAGCTGTGCAGCAATTTACTGCATGCCAATGACTGTCAGGAGAGCTCTAATGTGAATCGGATTGAAAAAAAATGAAATAAAAAAGGAAGTGGGCTTGTATTTTAGTTCATTTGTTTATTTCCTCAAGAACCGGAATGTCTCATAGTTTAGTGGGGATATTCAGTTCACATGTCTCGTTAAGTACCCAACAAACGTTCCTTGGCCAATCTTAATGTAAACCACATGATGACTTTGGCTGAGCATGTACAGAGTGATGCATGCAGAAAAAAGGCTGAAAATAAGTAAAACCTTACCTTTTTTGACGATATGAGCTAAGATCAATATCAGACTCTGTCTGTAAAAAGAAAAAAAATTAGTCTCTAAAAGTTACAGCATAGCCAATAAGCAAGGTATCTATCAAAAAGCCTTTCCCATGAAAAGAATATATGCAAGCATTAAACTCAGATGTATGGTGGAAGGTTCATAATGAAAGAACTTCTAAGCCAAACATGTCCCACCAATGTGTAAAGCTCTAACGGCTGAACAAGGTTCTCACTGTGTGTTTGGGTTACTGGTTGTATACACCGAGTGTGTTTGACTCTCAAAGCAGTCTTGAAGCAGTTCTCTCAAAGGTTTACTTCTGCAGGGCTAAAATAAAATGTGCTACTAACACAACCGAACAGCTGGATGGGGAGCAGAGTGTAATCTATTTATAAACCTTAACTTTCATCAAATGTCCAAACTCACATGTACACAAAAACATTTAAATGATACAGTTCTCCCATCTCCCATTATTTTACTCCCATTTATGGGAGTAAAACAATTTTGTGCTTCTAAAACAACTCAGATTTTTATTATTAATGTATGGCTAAAAAGTCTGAAACTATGCATGACATTACCTTGTTTGTTTACGCTTGTTCAGTCATAATTGTAATCTATGGATTAGTTTATTTTTTGTGCGGTCACTTTTTTTAAAGCCTGATACAAAAAAGAACTTGATTACAAAACAAACCATGTATTCTGAAAAATAAACTGAAACATCTACCTTTTACAGCCTCTTCAAACTAAATCAAGGTTAAAAGTTAGTGACAATAAAACAACAGTAATATTACTACACACAAACAACTGTATTTGACTGTATTGCTATTACAAAATGAATAAATGTACAAAGGCACTGCCTTGTGCTAACTTGATAGATAACTTTTAGCTGCTCCAATGCGGCTTTCAATAGCTTACAATGATGTGTCGTGTCGCATGCAGTGTTGACAGACTGACTAAGCTATGTAGTACAATGAGATGTTACCCGCTTTCATTTGTCACGCACAGCATTTGTATTATTGTTGTTCCATGAAGCTATTCTTTTTACTTTTTAGTTGGACCTCATCTGTGGATTATTCCAAATGCTTTAAGAATGCAGTTTGTAACTGAGAATATTTTAAAGCTACACTATGCAACTTCTGGCCCTTAAGCTAACAGGCTGTTCAAGGCAAATTGTTGGTCCAATAAAATATCTTACCTGTCGAGCAAGAAAAAAACCATTTCCAAACAGTTTTAAAACCTTTCAGATCTTCAATTGTCACAACCTCTGAAAAGGTTTGTTGATTTATGTTTTATTATGGGCTCTGCCACTTTTTCTTTTATGCTTGCACATTTTTTTGGTAATTTTGCAAATAAATATATGGACATAAACACGCAAGAATAAATGACTCAAGCATGCAACTTCCATCCAAATCTAAATAACCACAGTGCAGGAACAATTGGTTTTTAATACATGAAAAAAAAAATCTTAAACTGTACCCTAAAATCAATGGAGTAATTATGACAGCCCTGATTTTATGTGTCATTTATTTCACAATATCAAGGTTTAGAGTAGTCCCAGCTGACCCCTTTTGAGCAATTCCATATGATCTGCATACTGCAACACAAACTTCAAGCTATGGTAGTCACCAAAGCTCTTGAAAGGCTTACCTGCAAGAGGCCTCCTTCCCCAAAGTGTAGTACCTCCAGGATGTTGTCTGATTGTATGAAAGCTGCAGAGAGAGAACATTCCCATGAGGTTTGGGTATCAGCAAACAATGCCATGCAGACTGATGATTTGGGCTCTATGTGTGTGCAAGTGGCACTTTGGGAGTGTATCAGATTTAGACAAAATTACCCATCATGCAACACAAAGGGCTGATGAGACAGGGAATCATTTAGTCATTTTTGAGAATATTCACTGAATGGATGTGTCCCCAGTCCTGATTAAGTATCCGTATCATGTTTTAGAGGAAAACATGGATGTGGTCAACAAGTCTAACCGATTTAACAAATTCCTAATCTTGTCAGCGAGTAGCTTCATCACTTTCACAAGAGTCAATAACGGTCTCCCTCAACCCAGGAAAACAAGCACTAATGAATGAGTATCTGTGGACGGAGATAACAAAGTTAAGGCAACCGTAAAACAATGAGCAGTAAAACGGACACCTTAGACCCTTTGAGCAGAAGCACAAATTAAGGGCCAGCGTGCTGAATTTACAGATCAACAGAAGGGAAATGCAAAGGCAAGCCCTAGCCAAAAGCTGCAGAGCTCTCAAATTCAGTCTCACGTCAATCTACTCACTGTGCTATTATTAGTCTGCGGTTCTGCAACTCTAGTAAAGTTTATAGTGATGGAGGTTGGTTACACTCATTAGGTTCAAAACATGCCCAGTAATCACTTTCAGTGGTGCACAAAACGCATCACCTCCCACATCATGTTACCTTATATAATTAACTTGGAAAGATGTTAACACCATTTGACCATTTCTTACCACAGGTTTTTGTTACATTAAGCAAGACCTTGAATAAGCTTTTGAATAAATTACCTTAATTCAGATTTATAGTTTTAGATTCATAGCCTGTTTTGAGTAAGCATACTGTATTCACTATGTACTACGCCTGCGTTTAGCTGTGTGGTTGTCAGCTATGTTTGTGACTAGTTTCATGATACTGTGTTGACAAAAGAATTTAGATATCAGATTCACAACATTAACCAGACTCCACAGTGTACAGTATGGCTATGAGATTCTTGCTAGAAAGAGTCTGACAGTTTGATGATTGAAAGCATCTTTACACACCAGAGATTTATTACCACATTTACATACATCTGTTCTTAAAACAGCCACACAGATCCCAAAAGGAGAAAATTAATTTGGTGTAATGAACAAAACAACGAGTCCCAAGACCTGAGCAACAGGTCATCTAGAGTACTGCCTTCAACACTTCAAGAGTTTGTATAGTTAAAATGCATGGCCCAGTTCTTGAGTTAATGTTTGGTCAAACATACCAACAATACCAAAGCATTTAAAAGAAAACTGAAAAAGAAATGTAGCTTATGCCCGTGTTTCTTTCAATAATGGTGGTGCTTCCATTGAAAACACAACAAAACTTTAGATAAACAGGACACACAGCAAAAGACAATGACGGATGCTGCATTGTGAGAAATGCCTGTCAGACCCTTCTCTTTTGGCACTGGCTTTTGTAGAAAAGGGAGGGAGCCAGGTGCTGCTGAATGAGCGAAAATAACACAGGACTCATGTGTACACACCTTTAATGGATTCCTTTTAGCCTTACACTGACAGACGTATGGTCAAATGTAGCTCTGGTCATTGTGTAAGACACTTGCTGCTATATACTCAACCACTACAGCACTGGAAGGGAACTGAAGCCAGCGAATCAATCACAGAACCATTTGCAGGTTTAAACATTTCATGCTCAACTGAAGCCCCTAAAACTGCACTAGCACTGAGTAAGGTTTAGGCCTTGAAAGCTAGAACATAATGTGCTCTTGCACACATGGAGAGACTCTGAGAATTATGCAACAGCAATTAAGCATCTTCCCATCAAAGAGTTCCATTCCCTTCTCTCTCTGGCATCTGTTAAGCAGATAAGTGAAGGTCACAGAGGTGGAAGTACCCCAAAATGAAAACAATTTGGTTTTCAGTCTTTCCCTGCTGACCTCTGCACACAAACTCTGCTAGTCTAACTGCTACATGAACATCCTAACACTGAAGCGATGTCATAACACATCATAAGAAATAAAGTGAGGATAAATAATGAAATAAGATTGAGTAGTTACAGAACAACAAGACTGACATGATGATTTTATAGTTTTATAGCCGGTTAAGCTTCCTCCTTCCTCTGCCTTATATTTGTTTATTTTCTTTACGTGTCCTCCAAGTGTTTATTAAGCCTGTTAACAGCTTTTTACTTGGTAATAAATACTCAGTAGTAATGCAAAGTAAACAATCAAATGTTTAATCTTAACATATTAAAACGTCATTTAGATTTGTTGTTGATGAAACTTTGCTTTTGAACTTACTAGCAATCTGTTTTGTGGAACCCAAGGCATCAATTTAATGTAATTATGACAACAGAGAACAGCTAAATTAATCAGAGCAACTTTAGTGTCCGCCGTGCTAGCCTCCTAAACGCACACACATACTTGTTATTGCAGGGCTAGCCACAGCTGGAGCTTTACTGAGACAT
>JAZGTK010020056.1:0-11138 GCA_036877625.1 Ambastaia sidthimunki
GGAGACACAACCACTATCTCAGCACACCAACCCAACAGCACATGCAGTAAGATAATGTTGTTATTGCAGTAGATACTGAACAACATGTTCTGCAGAAGAAATCAACACGTATCAGATGACAGGAATGAAGCTGTTGTCTTCTGACTCTTCATATCTCTCCAGCGAGACAGTAAAAGTGTGTGTGCTGGCCTGACTGTTAGTCTAACACCTCAGTGTGTCAGTGTAAATCAGTCGCATTAAACCAAAAACACTTTCATTGTTAGTTCATTGTGTATTTACCATTGTTAACAGATACAACTTTTGATTTAAAACATGTATACATTAACTTTGATTAATAAAAGTAGAAATCTTGTTTATTTTTATTTTAGGTGAACTAATGGAAGATTATTGTAAGGTGTCGTGTGCAACAGCTATAATTCACTATAAAGTGTAACTGCATTCACCAGCTTCATGTGGTGAACCAGCACTAGAAAAATGACACAGTCATCTAGAATGAAGTTGATTCTGGAGCTTCAGTAAAGTGTTCTGCACATCATGACATCTTTTACGGCTCTCAACCTAAAATGAGTCTGACAGTTCTGCTCTAATGCTACAGCTCACACTTCTTAACAGAGGCACTGGCAGGTGACAACAGCTAAGCACCTTAAAAATAGAAAAACTGTTCCACAAATCAGACATTAAAAGAGCTTATCTAGTCCGGATACAGTCATCTTCTTGTTTTCCCAGCACGATTCAGAATAAACAGATAGTGACATGGTTACATTTTTGTTATGCATCAGTAATGAACACAGTCAGCTTGCAAAAGCAATTCATTGTTGCCTAGAAGGGACAGAGACTGCATTGTGTTTAAGACACAACATTACTGACTGATCAACAGACCTGCAGTGACCTAAATGACAACAGAATGTTATACAAACATACAGCAGACATGAATCTGAACTCAAACCGAATCACAGACATGTTACATTCACACACAACAGACATCAATCTGAACTCAACTGAATCACAGACATGTTACAGTCACACACAACAGACATGAATCTGAACTCAACTGAATCACAGACATGTTACAGTCACACACAACAAACATCAATCTGAACTCAAACCGAATCACAGAAATGTTACATTCACACACAACAGACCTCAATCTGAACTCAAACCGAATCACAGACATGCTTCATTCACACACAACAGACATGAACCTGAATGTTATACTAAATACACAAAAACAAATGAAAACACAAGTAAAAAACCCCAGCATGTTTTAATATTGTTTTGTTTACACAGAAAATTAAAAAATGTCACATCTATGTATTCATACACTGTCAGTTTTGAATTATAAATAAGTTACAGTTGCAACAATCTGATATAGCTAAAATCGAACCACAATAAAACATTTGAAAACATTCACACACCTTCATGTAGATTCTCAAAGATTTCCAAGACCAGGAAAATCCTGCTTAACGTATTGTATGTATGACAGTCCACAGACCAACATCATCTCCTGCCACACAGCTGAGACATTCAACAGCTTAATGTAAATCCAGCTCATTCACAGACGCTCTCCCACAGCAATGATGTAGAACCTAAAACCTGTTCCATTAGTTCAGTGCTGTCCCGCCCCATCACAACACTCACGAGTCCCACGACACGCTCGACAACAACAGCAGCCGTTCACCTGAGAACTCATTAAGAGTCTTTAATGAGCACTACTGTTGCATAACACACGGCCAGTGCTTATGTTGTGTTGCAAGAGCACAAATTTCAGAGGGAAAACACTGTCAGTTGCTTAGACAGAGAGCAGCAACAACAGCAAGTGAAACTGGTTAAGGTTACTAAGTAATAGTTTGTCCATGTGGTGGCAATCCAAATACTAATCCAAACACTTCCAACTTAACCTGCTGTGTAACGTATATGGAACTACTTGTAAGAATCATATATTTATATATGCTTTTATGACCCCCCCCCTCACCCGAGTGACGCTTAAGGTTTTACACTAACTGAAGGTGACAGTGGGTAAGTTCTCTCCATTCACCTCTAGCTAATCTAACCTGTTAATCCATTTACCTGCTTTAGTCTCAGGTCTGTTGCAGAGAACAGCAGGACTCAAAACAAACACACAGCAGGAATACAGGGCATTTATATAACATTTCTATTATTTATAAACAGTTCCCAAAGCTACAAATATTTTATATGTAGAATGAATATACAAACTGCTTCTAATTCTAAAACTAAAGCATTAACATACTTTATAGGACAAAATAGTGTAACATTAAGGTTGAACCATGTTACACACGGACTATTTAACTATTTACTGTCTAACTATGTTAAAAAATAATAATTTAATTTGTTTAAAAGTTGAATGTAGGTCTTACAGGTGTACATGAGAGTGAGTAAACGAGTAACTGTCCCTTTAAGAGCTAAAAATATCCTGTAAGTTCAAAAACTGAAAACTTCCTTGTTATTCCCAAAACAGCTTTTACTGAAACTCCGGTCAGAAAACAAGTCTGGGGAGTGTGTTATTATGATGTTGCTAATATATATATCCTGCAAAATCATCATAAATATATATCATAAATATTCTAAATATGGCTGTAATTTCAGAGTGGGGTCTTACCTTCACCCATTGGGAGGTCATGGGTCGTGCTGTGAGATTTCTCTGGCATGACACTGGAGCGTCACTCCTGTGAATAACAGTGAAAGATCACATGAACATCTCTGATCTTCACCTCTCAACATCTGCAAAGTTCTGTTTTCTGCTTTTATCATGACTCTGATCGAGTCAAATACACAGTCTTGCATCACTGTTTACAGTCAAGGACCAACAGAAACTATAATGTAATATTTAAAGTCTACAGCAGCTCACACAGCTGAGCGTTTGTTAACACGCTTTCCTTAATAAGAGCTAAAGGGAAGTGATTCATCAATTTATCATCAGGTTTAATAATAAAGCACAGATGCCCACAACGTGTCTTTTGCAGTGAATTACTGACAGAGACCATCAAACCAATAACATTCACCAGAAACAACATCTTGAAACTGAATTTTGAATATTTTTAGGCCTGTTTTTTCAGGACATCTTTGCATAAATTAGTAAGATAAACAACTGTAATAGTGTGTTAGGTCTCTACTTCATCTACAGTGAAACAGAACAAAAACAAAGCTGATCAAATCCGGCTGTACTTGTACGTCTACAGCTCACCATGACAGTCCCACAAATAAAGATAAAGCTCATAAAATAACACTCACCATGCTGAACTGACTCAAAGTCTGTTCAAACTGTCTGAGAATCTTAAGAAACAAAATCTTGCACTGAGACTTAAGCTAAAAGGAAGGAAGGGGGATAAATGACACAGCTGGAGAGGAACAATGAACAAACAGCCTCTCACAGCCCAGCGCTGGATCACATGCCAAAACACAGACACAACAGAGCTCATTCTGACTGCATCTCTGCTGCCCATACAAATCTGCACATTAAGAATACACAAAAACTACAACAAACACAAGTCGTGCTGTGCTGCATTACCATCCATTAAACAACCATTTCAAAGAACACATATTATGGGACAACATGGCCTGATGATCTGAAAGCAAGTGCATCTACTGAAACTGCGGCAAAAACAGCTCGTTCAGAGAGCCTGAGATTTCTGACAGCTTAATCCCAACTTCAGAAGAACACTTGTTTTAGAAAAGTATTTATTAAAGGATGGAGTGAAACTATATTGAACCCGACAGCAAACTCACAATTCATCAGCAGGTGTTTGTATTTATTTCAGCATTGGCAGGTCCATCACAATTTTACAAACGCTCCGTCTGCACTTCCATCACCAATCCCAAACCCTTCACAAAAACATTCCTAATAAATTCATTTCCTTCACTGTAAGAGTGACAGTCACTGCTGGAAATTCATTCATTCATCTGACAATTATTTCTATGATTAAACAAAATAAGCTTTTTGTGTCCAAACCAAACTGAAAAATAACATTTCAAGAGATGTCAGAGAACTGTGAAATTCCTCTGAACTGAGAAACATCTGCTCAAACTCTCACAGCACATTCTGTAGATAAGATACAGCACTACAGATGAAGCTTTAGAAAGTCCAGACACCTTCTTTTTGTTGGTGTTTCCACCAATTATGTCACAATTATAATACAATAATAAATATGGAAACTTCCAGTCAAATATTTGGACACACACTGGGAGTGTTTAAAGCTGGAATCTAAAGAGGCAACTTCTCAAAGAGAATCTTCTCAAAGAGAATCTGCATTTCTCAGAATCTGGAGAATCTAGATTTTGGAACTCCTACATATTTACATTTTTCCAATTGAGTTTATTTATAGTTTTGAGGATGTTTACTGATGTTTTAAACTGTGGAAAATAGTAACAATGAAGTAGAAGCAGGTGTGTCCAAACTGTTGACTGGTGGTGTGTCAAAGAGCAACAGATTTTACAGTCAAATAACCAGCTTCCAATATCAGGCTAGTCAAATTTGAGTCTATGAGCCGAGTTTATGCTGAGCTCTGTTTATAAAAAGGGTTAATAATTAACTCAGCACAGCAGCATCTGGAATAATGATCCATTTCTAATTTCATGTCCCACTCTGGAAGCCTGGAAACCGAGAACCAGGAAATAACAGGAGCAGTCAGGCACCTTGTGAGGGGTCAGCCACAGGCATGAGTGGAAAAGGAACTGGGTGTGTTCAAATCACAATATTTCACATGGGACCCATTGACAATAGCTTCCCTAACATATAAGTGCCAAAAATCAGTGGCTGGCTGCGTCTCAAATCATACCTAGAGAGCATTATAAACAGATTCAGAGTAAGTCAGCTTACATTCATGTCACCTGAATCTGAATGCAAATGTGCCTCTTATAAATGCTGTCTAGGTAGGTAGCACAGTACAAACTCAGCATGATATTACATGCAAACTGGCAGAAACTTTATTTCTGTAAAGATGTGCTAATAGCTGAGAACATTTCTCAAAGATTAATTCATATATCCAGCTGCTTTCACAACTCAATTCTCTGAGTAAAATCTTTTACATCGGTTGTAACACTAAGGGTCTTCTTGTAGACCTCCTGTCTTATCTTGTGTGGTGGTCTCCAGACTGTGACCACACTGCAGCTCAGAGGTTACTCTGCCTGACTGGTTATGGTTACGTTATACATGTTACTAAAATTGTCTCTTTATATTTAAACACTAATGAAATCCCAATCATAACTTAAAATCAATCCTACTGGAAACAATATATATTATATATAAGATCCAGTAACTCCTATATTCAGAAAACAAAGAATTTTATATATAGAGAGTATAGTATATACCCTATATAAGATCATATAAGATCTGGTAAACATATGTGTGTGTATATAGTTACAGTTATATATTTAATTATAACGAAGCACATCATATTTAAGGGTAATTAATGAAAAAAAATACAATTTTATGTTATATCATGCAAAGTTTAAAAAGTGAAAGAAATTGAAAGCAATGGAGTGATTAAGTTAAACAGAATGTATCGCACACAAGCGACGCTGCGTTTATTATGGTAGCGTTGTTGCGTCGCGTCGCGTCCGGATGACGGACATTTAGCGCAAAATTTACAACTTTTATCATTTGCTCGTGAAGACAGTGACCACATCGTTTAGATTTCACCAATAAAACATCGTGCATGAATCAGCTTCACTTAAAACAAGCGCAACATGCACAAATTCAAGTCTTTAAAGTGGAGTGAAGTTTACAGCACTTACCAATGCAAATAAAGTTAAACTCCGTCAGCTGGACAGTCTCACATAAAGTTACATGAATCTCAGCATGACACGTGTCTGCGGCGTAACAAACTGATAATGAAGAACAACACAGATCAAAGTCATGCGCTTGTTTCTGCAGTAATGACAGCAGATCATCTCCTATAACCCTGCAGACCACACACTGCGCATGCGCACTCCCTGTGTGTGTGTGTGTGTGTGTGTGTGTGTGTGTGTGTGTGCGTGTGTGTGTGTGCGTGTGTGTGTGTGTGTGTGTGTGTGTGTGTTAGTATTAATGTTAGTGATTCATTGTTTCAATGTTTCATGGTAAATGTTTTTAAATAACATCACCTCCATCAGCGTTACATGTTAATGGTTAAAAAGCAAATTGATAAGAAAACTGATCTTTTACTGAAATGTGAATCTCATGCTTTCACAGAAAATGCTCAATTTCACTTTGTCCTTTACTTTCGTCTGGTTAATAGGACATTTCCTCTCTTTAAAGTATTAGTTTGATCTTTCTGACACATGTGGGAGGAAATGACATCATAAAAGTCTTTACACAACTTATTTTAAACAGACATAAACTTCCCTTTCAATTCTTAATCAGTCACTGTATTGTGTGATGATTCGTTATATTAACCTCATCCAGCTCAATAGTTTGTTATGGGGAAAATACAGTAATCACCTTCCTACAGATTCTTTTTAATAAATGATGCTTGATGCAAATATTAGCCATTTTTACAAAGACCTTTTTATATGGTTGGGAAACAAAAGCTAATTTATAGGTTTCATGTGTGAACGGAAAAACACAAACAGATTTTATCAAAATTATCAGAAAAAGCCGTAACCAGTATGACAAGGACTTTTATTTGTGTGACAAATACAGTTCATTAAGATCATGCACCATAGATGCTTTAACTTAATGCTTTAATAATAATAATTTTTGAATAAACAATTTGTTGATGGTTGAACACAACAACATTTTGTGCTTTGATTTTCTCACCCTTCAGAAATTACTATTTATTAATTAATGCATTTTGTTAATTATTCATTAATGCATTTTTGTCTTATTTACATTAACATACCGGAATAATCTTTAAATTTAATTCTTGAATCTTTTTTTATTGGAAGCATTAGTAGCTTATTTTCAAATGCACATTTGTTCTGAAAATGTCTCATTTGTCAACAAAAGCGCTGTGAAAAGTAACAGGTACCACGTGATAAGGAACTCCATTCGTTTCTTTTAAGTAATAGATAAACTATATTTTGGATAATGGTCTCTAGAAACATCAGTAACTATTAAATTGAAAGTGCGGAATGTATTTATAAAATAGGAAAATTGTTATTTAGCAACTGTGTCGTTAAGCTCACAAAAGATATGAGGTTCAAAAACACTGAATGTGAGATATAAACATATATACGTGTTAACTATATTGTCAACACAATTCTAAATACTTTATTTTCTATGGTCAGATGTAACCTGTGATGTACTGTGGGAGTCATACTGTAGTCCTGCCGGTAGATGTCACTGTTATAAAGCATAACAATGAGCCATGTCAATACAGATATACATAAGCTATTACTGTGAATCTCATTGACTTTTACATTAACTAAATGATGGTTTTTTAATATAAATACTGCAATATTGTACAAAGTGTTTCTGTGAACAGGTTCTCTTTAATACACAAAGAAAAAGTTCAGTGCAACAAAAACTACAAGAAACAACGTTTACTGCGCTGAGAATCACACAGTTTTGTGGAATAACACAAAATATTCAATGAATTTTACACATAATTACTGAATTAAATCACACCATAAAAACATATGCAATTATACCAACAATGTAACAGAAATAATGAGTTCCCCTCCAAAACACTCAGAATGATAATATATGGCTGTGAGTTAAACAATTATAAAAGCTCTCTGCTTTAACTCCACTGCCAGCAACAGCAGGCAAACTTTAGCCCTAAATATAAGATGACTAACTATGGCTTTAAAATCCTTTTACTGAGCACTTCCAAAAACCAGGATGTAAAACAGGAAGTAAAACACCCTTAAGGAGAGATAAAAAAAAATAAAATCCTGCTTTATAAATGTCTGTCATTCTTTCTCTGTATTTCTCAAACATGTGCATGCACAACCACACACGCATGCACACACACGCAAACAAACAAACACGCATGCATGCAAACAAACACACACGCACAACCACACACGTGCACGCACGCAAACACACAAGCACGCACACACACTGCAATATAAACAACCACACACACGCACGCACACAAACACGCACACTTTTTCCCTTTGGGTTTAGATACATTTTGGCCCTGATTAGTTTAACACTTTAACACGAATTCTAAAAATGCTCAAAACATGCTGTTAGCATTACCACACCTGAGACCAAACACACGGTCCAGTGACTAAACATTTAAAAGAGAAACATTTAATTCATCCAAATGAATCATTTGATTCATTCAGGATCCGTTAACTGAGTTACTTGTGAATTATATCCTTTAGTGTGAGTTTTCATGTCCAGTCAGTCTGACACATTCTGAACAGGAGACCGTACGGCAGATGATGGATATAAAAACTCTTTTAGGGTGTCATGCTTTTGTGGTGGTGCTGTTGTAGACCAGCTGCTGGCCACCTTCACTGTAGGTCACTGGAGGATTGGTGGCCACAGGCTGATGGTCACGATTTTTTCTACCGTTTCTGAGGAAACAATATCCCAACACAGCCAGAATGGCTAAGATAGCCACAGCCAAAACCACAGCCAAAGCCACAGAAGCTGAAAGAAATCAAGACAAACATTAAACACATACAGCACCCCAAAAACATTCAATACTTAAGCCACACGTCACTGCATTAGATAACAAAATATCAAACAACTGACATTTGTTACAGCTAACAAATACTTCACAAAAATAAGTTTGCAAGGTTTTAAATGACAAAAACAAATAAAAAAAGACAAATGTTTACTCGTCTTTGTTAAAGTGTTTTCAACATTTTTCTTACAAAAACATCATCACAGTGTGAACAGAAGGTGGCAGAAGTTAAAGAAAATATTTTGTCAGATTTCTCTGATTAATATGGATGTAGCTTTACACTAATATTAATAACCAAATAAAAAAAATCTATTTGAAATTTTCAGCTCACCTGACTGACTTTCCCCTAGTTCCTCGTCTGCACCTCTTACACTGTGTAATCCTCTTGCAAACACGTCACTTTCTATAAAGACAGAAACACACCTCAGCTCTGAACATTTCACCCGTCGTCACAGAGAATCGTGTCTTTTCATACCTGTGACCCCAGAGCAGTTCGTCGCACAGACATCTTTGCTCTCAAAGTTGTTGTCGTTGCCGTCACAGCCGCCGTAAGTGAAGCGATGGCACTTCCTGTTCACCGGATCATAGTACCAGCGAGTGAAACTGGCTCGACACGGGCCTGTGACTGGTGCCTCAGTGCAGTGGGCTGTACCGACATCAAAGCAATGAAGAGTTTGGAGAAGAACTGAAGATTATCTGAATGTGTTTTTTTCAGCACCGTGTAAAACTCACCTTGTCCATCCTTAAAGACAAGAAGTCGGGACAGACTCTCATCCACTGAAATTCAAAGACAAAAGTCAAACCTTCTTTACATGTCGTGTGTGATGACAGTGTTTTAATGGTGATTATACTCACATTTTTTACAGTTCTCCTCATCTGAACCATCACTGCACTGCGTCTGTCCATCACACTCAAAGTCTTTCTTCACACAGCAGCCACTGGAGCATTTAAACTGATCATCTCCACATGCAGAAGAGCAATCTGCACAACAACACAGTGTTAAACAGAAACGTTGTCTTTATGTAGTATGTGATTTTTAGGGTTCTTGTTTTCATGAGATTTGTTCTTGTGTATTTAGTGGGGAAGAAATCTAAAGCAAATATACCTTCATTCGGTCCCTTTCTTGTATCACCAGGAATTACTGCAGACAGACAATATGTCATTATTTACAGTCATTATTTAGTAAAGCTGTGTAACATACTGAGATGTAATTGTGCTATAATCTACAGCCTCTGTGCAGGTTTGTGTTACCGTTGGTGTTTTTACAGGCGTCCAGACACTCTTTTTCAGAGAGATAGTTGTTGCTGTTCTCCTTACAGCCTCCAAACATGAATTTCTCACACTTGCCGGATGCTGCGTTATAATGCCAGCGAGGAAATGAACCTCGACAGGGACCCACCTTCTTAGGGGTCAAGCAGTGACCTAGTGAGAAATGCATTTGTTGGTAAGGTAACTGCATTCTGACGAATTAAACACAATGCTAATAAAAAGTAATAGTAAATTCCACAAAGTTAACAAACTGGTTTTCACTGGTTTCATTGTTTATGAGAAAACTGTACGTCTGACTGTTCAGAAAAGAACAGTATAAAAAACCTTCTGTGAAGATTGAGTCTGTAGCACAAATAATGTGCAAATGTTAATACTTAATGTTTGTTCAAATCCCATCGTGTCTGGAGATTTTCAGTTAGCCAGATTCAGCAGTAGCAAAACTGTTTACTGTACAAAAATAAATAAAATTAATGTCAGACACTGAAGAGTATTAATGTCACTATGAACAAGACATTTTTGATTTCAAAGATTATTCATATTTCTTTCATACCCCTAAAAGAAGTGAAGTTTCCCTAGGAAAACACCACTAGTAAGAAAAATGGATAGTACTTAAATATTTAAATACAAATAAATGACAACGGAAAGAGAAGAAAACAGTGTGTGGGCAGCACATGTTGATCTTGGTGACATGACATGACATGTTCCATTCAGTTTCATCTGTAGAAGTTCATTTTAAAGCTATTGTTGAAACATTCACGTGTGATTAACGGCTTGGGCATGTTGAGTCTGTGGGGGTGTGGCCACAGATGGATAATGGACTCATGGGATTGTTTGCACTAAAGTTCAACTCATTGTGAATTACATCATCCACAAACCCACAGCGTCTCCATACAGCTGAAAAACATTCAGTCTCAAGCTCAAGGAAGGACAAACCTCAACTACTGTCAGAATCTCAGCAGTAAACAGATTCAGACTGTGAACAGATAGCACATGCTGTGTAAAAACCAGCAAACACCCGCATTTTAATATTTGGTTGTTCTTATAACTGTTGTGCATAAAAGTGCACAATTATACAGTTAAGTTACATGTTATTATTTGCAGCTAGCAGTTCCGTGAGCTTTGAAACACTCTTTGAAGAAGGAGCCGTCATATCATTTACTGTTGACGTCAGAGCTGCACGTTCCAACAAATTCATGTCACTTGGTATGAAGCAATATTTAACAGACGCCAAAATGAACAACCTGAATGACATGCCTTCATCCCAGAAAACACTGAGCTAAACTATCCAAG
>JAZGTK010020057.1:0-11137 GCA_036877625.1 Ambastaia sidthimunki
ATACCACAGTCTGTAAAATGCTGTTGAAATGAGGAGGATGAGAGGTAAACTGAATTCTGTACCCTCTCTCTACTGTACTCAATAACCATTGGGGATAAACTGGTCAGAAGTTTCCATGCTGTCAGGAAATCCGAATGAGGTATCATCCTCTCTATCTGTCCAGGCTTTTAAATCAGAGAACTGGCAGGAAATATCTGGACATGAAAGAAAAAAAAATGGGACAGATAAACCACTGGGTGTTTCTGCTCTCCCAGGCACCTTGGGTGGTGGAGAAAGCAGCCACTAGGGGCTCTGAAGGGTGTATGGTATGAAATGTTGACATGCACAGAAAACCCGCCCTTCGTAGTGCTGTCCCCAGTATAATGCTACTGGCATCAGGTGTTCTTCTTCACAGCCTTTGAGAAGAGCACAGTCCTCAGATCTATCTTCCTCTTGGGCTGAAAGGACTGTGTATGCCACCCTGCCCCCCAGTCTCTGCCCTGTCTCTGCCAGGGAGCTCGAGCTGCCACACCGGCCTTCTGCTGCCTGTAGGCCAAAGAAGATTTAATAGAGGAAGAGATGGATGGACCACCTGACACTGCAGCTATCTGGCCTCAGTATCTGGCCTCAGTGAGGGAAGGAGCTCATTGAACTCTTCAAATTGCTTATGACAACAAAACATGCATCGTCGAACAGACCTTGAGGAGAAATCAGAGCATCCATCATTAGGGCCTTATCCCTATACTTAGTTGCCACCAAAGCAGCCACAGAACGGTTCAGAACGGGCTGTCTCCTTGGTGGCATGGAAGGCAAGAGCTGTGGCTTGGCAGAGCTCCTGAACTGCATCCGCTTCTAATCCCCAACTTTGGTTCAGGTCGTTAAGCATGTCAGCCTGGTATTACTGCAAAACTACCATAGTGTGCAGAGATGCACCAGCATGACCTGCTGCTGCATATGCCTTGCCCACCAAACAACTAACCCTACACGGCTTGGAGGGCAAGGCAGGTTTCCTCCACATCAATACCATAAAAGGAGAGAGATAGCCTGCAAGTGTCTCCTCTAACTATATCTGTGCTCATGTAGCCCCATGATGGAGGAGTAATTACTCGCTGTGGGAGTAAAAACATGAGCCGAATATAGATTCTTCCATGACTTTGACACCTCAGTGTGAAGATCAGGGAAGAATGCGAGGTTACAGCTGTTCTTAGTTGGATGATAAAAATCATCCAACTTCTTTAAATGTGCTGCCATTTATTTGGCCACTCAAGGTACAGTTCTCGAGAGCACAAGAAAATATCTTAACCAGCTCCTCAGCTGAAAGAGGAGACTGGGCTGCCTCAGCACCCACCTGGCTGACAGTTTGTCAGATTGTCATCTGATGGTGACAGCATGAGCTCATCATCTGTCTCAGAAGAAACCACGAAGTGGGCGCCTGAAGCCAGCGTGCACTCATCTGATTCAGCAGAGAGCGTGAGAGAAAAGGCGGAGGCCATCTCCTGCTGCTGCTACGCCAGGTGTAGCTGCCCTGTTCCCACCCTCAGTGGAAGCGATTCACACTGAGGGCAGTCAGCTCTCTCAAGAGCTGATTTAGCATGCTGTGTATAAAATACACCCGAATCTCCCTAGAACCCATAATAGTTCTCTTTTTTAATACTTTCTTTTTTGTTTCTGCTTCCTACCACTAATATCTTTTTTCCCCTAATTTTGCAGGTGCTTTTTAAGGGCTTTATGGCACACAATGCTACAATACATGATCTTTACTTGCCTATAAATAGATGTGATTTTACATATTGAAAAATCTGAACTTCTGACTAAGTCAAATTCACATTGCATGTATAAAAATCAGACTTTATAGACAAGGAAATTGTAGGGTTTATATTGTAGCTGTTTGCAGCTTTTAGGTGTAATATGCAAAAACACATGATGGCTGGCAGTATAATTAACCATCACTGTACTGACCCTTCAGACCAAACAACTTTTGTGCGTAAGCTTACAATGCTCATAAACTGTGTGAAAAAGTACAGCTCAGCACCCATGTGTCTGTGGTGACCTTTGTAGTGTGCTGTCTGGAGGTCCCTGGGGAAGTTAGGAGCTGGGTGTAAAGGTCACAGATATTAGCCTCTCAGATCAACACAGCCTTTGACTAATTACCAAATTAAATTCCATGCCAACACTCTCTGCTCGAGTGGCGTGACTCTGGTCTGTTGTGAGGAACCTTAGAGTGAACCTCACTGCCCGGCAGTTTTCAGGAGCCTGAGTGGATTAAGGTTGACTTTAATGTCAATTTAGTGTGTTTAAGCCACTTCTAAGATTTATGTTCACAACATATTCTTTACATTTAGGGTTTACCACAACTTAGAATAGAAATAAATGGACATTGGATTCGAGTTTAAATATTTGTCTTATGTGCCCAAAGAGTCTTATAAGAGTGTAGGAGATAGTTTGACAAGCACAATATTCAAATGATATAAAACTGAATGCCAATAAGAATCCAGAGTATCCAGTGTGATTCAGACTATAACATCTCTATGTTCTTCAGGTCTTCTCAGCTGAGACTAGCATGTGTTGGTGTGTGTGTATGTTTTCTGTGCTGTGTGTTTAGGTTGTGTAGGTTGGTTATCAGTTACCAACATGATGCATATTCGCTCATCATGACCAGTTCATCAATGCTGTTTACAGTCAGTGTTTGACAGTTAACACTTTTCCGTTTCCATGCTAACAATCAATCACCTTCTTCTTTTGCTCCGAAATTAATTAATGTTTGTATTTGAGAGCATTAATATTGTCTGGTGTTTTTCCAAGACATTATAATTCCTCCATGAAAAATTCACCAATTACCATAAAACGTATGAATGATAATTATGGAACAATGTAATGTCAATGGATCCCTGATTAATCCTTGAAAGCACAGCCAAATGGTGTATGCAGTCGCTTACTAATTGATAAGCAATTTCATTTATTCTTAATTACCGGGAGGCCCATTTTCTGGCAGGCGCAATTATATGTCCAAAGTCAGCGATCCAGTCAGGGCTAATGCATTTATGGTATGAAGTCGTCTTCCTGCAACTGTGCTTGGGAAAGGTCTTCAGACCCTATTAGTCAAACAGCACAGGTGCTTAAAGATTCACACTAAAAGTTTCATGTGCAAAACTGAGCCAGAAAGAAAACTATCATTGTCTGGGGAACCGGGATGGTCGTCATTAATTTCAAAGGTCCTGTCATGCAGGTGCAAGCAGAAGAGTAAATCCAACAGTTTGCGCTCTTCACTGCCGTGTCACAACACAGCGTTTCTCTTCTGCTTTGAGCTGAATTCTTCATTTGGTCACAGTGCTGCTTCTCAATAGTCACCTTTGAGCAGATTAACCCTTTCATTAAAAACACCAGAGCAGGGTCACTCTACTGCCCGACTTTCATCTGTCACCATTGGAGAAATTATTAGCACTTTCTAAGCCTTTCTATGTGATTTGTTTTTGCTAATTTGTAGAAATTATTTCCAATCTTGTTACGTGACCCCGAGGAGAACCTGCATTTCACGAGTTCAAATTATCATAAATGCATGGTTGACATGCTGGCCAGGGTGAGGGCTCCGAGCTTGGAATTTGGCTTGCGATGCTGCAAAAACTGTCATGGGACAGAAGTGAAGGATGTCTATATATATGCACCCCTGTGTAGTGATTGTTTGGATTACATGACCGTGCCCCTCCCGAACTTTGTTAAATAAACATCATTAAATAACGCAGATTTTGTGATGTGGGGTGGTCCTGATAGCTGAAAAGATTTCTTGAAATTGAGCTCTGATATTATGAGCAAATTTGATGTCCCCACGGCCAGCTTTCGCACTTTCCTTCGGGCCAATCTGGACATTGGGAACTTCTGACAAACCGTGGACGCTTGCGACGCTACGAGCGTTTGTGTGGACATTCGTTTTCTGGCTGTGAACAACACAAACCAGGGAGGAAAAAATCAAATACTCCTTTTCAGGGCCCAGGGCTTCACAGAACAAAAGTCAAGCCCCTCAGTCTAAATCTCGTCTGACAATGCGTAGCAGCCGTGCTATTTTGGGCCCTTTGTGTTGCCAATCTTGCATCTATCCTGTGACATTTTTTTAAAGATAAAGTAGATTTCCTAGAGACTCGATCTGCCCTTTGAAACTTCCTCAGTGTTCTGGCACATTCACAGCCCTTCACTGCGAGTTCACGATGCCACCAAATGAAGATTTTTTTAACGTGAGCGTATCGCAATATCGGCTACAAAGAGATTCCTTACAAAATTTCATTTACATAACTAGAAAAAAGTTTTCAACTTTGTAAATGTATTTTTTCAATAACCTGTAATGATTGTAATATAAAGCATTTAAGGTTTTGTATTTTCCTGCTGTGTTAGTGCAGTTTTATACTCTATAAATCAATTCATATTTTTCGCTCCCAAATATTCCCACGTTTGGTCTTTTATTACTCTTCAGATGGTTATGGGCTCTTTGTTGAATTATTTTACCTTCATTCGTGTGACTCGTGTGAATGTGGTCTGATCAGAGTCTCTCGTGATCTGCTGTGTGTGTGAAATCTTCTTTAGCTCTCCGCTTGGCAAAGACCGAACATCACATTAATTTGTCACAGAGGATTTGGATATCACGCCATGTCATTATTCAGTTAAAGGAAAAGAGGGGGAAAGTCGTTCTAAATAACACACTTCTAATTGGCTGTGTTTTGTGGTTAATTTCCATAAAGAGTCTGTGAGCAGCCCACCTCTCTGGCAGGGTTTGGATCCATTAATCAGGGAAATACGGCTGGTGCTTGAATTTGGAGGGCGGCGGGTCACTCTGCTGTAGCTTCTCTGTAACGCTGTAATTGTGTAGGTGTAAATTACTGTTAGAAACGCTCTCTCTCTCTCTCTGAAGACGCTCAAGTTTACACAAACTGTGAGCTTTCCAGAAGGGCTCTCTGCATGAGTTTTTCAAATGGGAAACCAAGAAGAAAAATATTGCGTTCATTTGATAATCTTATAAGGTCTTGATGTATGACTATGTTTTTGTGCTAATTGTAACTTACATGTGTCATGCGTTCTATCATTCAGAGAGATGAATGGGTTGTTATATATAAATATGATATTAAAAGCGCCTCTGAATTTCATTGTTTTGTGTTTTGGGATTAATTTTGATAAAAGTCTCAGGGTTTAAATATATGGATATAATCATGAAATTTAAACAATAATGTTTTAATGCTCATTAATTTGGTGAGGAGCAGAAAATGGTGGTTATATAATAATATATGCATTTTATGTTATGTATGTGTTGATTATTGAATATATGTTTAAATAAGTCTGTTAAATAATTGAAAAAATAAATTCTGTTAAATAATGTTGACAACATTTATTGACTTTTTTCACAAGAGTGTATCATGACCAACGTGAAATATTGGTGGAGTTTAAATGGGAGCATGATAAATGTATAAAACAACATGATGTTTAAAGAGACACACACAGCAGCTTTACTGTGTGTCTCTGATGCTGTTCAGAAGTGAGAAGCTGTTCTTTGTGATGCTGCTGTTTCACTGGTTGACTATCTGCTGTAGCAGCTCTGTGGAGGAGCCTGTAATGCCCTCAACATAATCCTGCTGCTGGGATTCACTGCTGGCCACTGAGGGTCACAGAATAAAGGTGGTCTTAACAGAGCGGCCCTGGGCATTACTGGATTCATTTGGTTTGTGTGGACTCAAACTAGCATTTAGCATCCCACAGTATCAGTTATGTGCTCCTCTGAGAGGGTAAGACACTTTAAAGACTGGATTTAACGTCAAATGAACATAATGCCATTACAATTTCCCGTTTTAAAGAATCATTTCAACTAGACACGTGCAGTAAGAAGACATTAAAATAAATGGTTGATATTTTAAGTCTCGTCATCAAAGTTTTTCTCCAAACAGCAGGTAAAATACATTATATAATCTTTAGTCCGTTTAATCCATTGGTCATTTAATGATTAAATTTGTATAAAATATACATTTATATCCTTAATTTATATTTTCATTTATTATGTCCTTAATGTATATTTTCATTTATTCATTTGTATGAGTTTATCTTAGGAGACATACAACTGAGGGACGTTTATTTGATGTTTATATTCTGTGTTAATCATTTTATAAAAGCAATAGGAGCCTGTCAGGATCAAAACAATGCTTTTATGATGTAAAGATTGCTTGTGTAAAGATGAACACATGTTTGCAGATTGTGACTAACTGTATGTAACGCTGATAGATTTCTGACTCCACATATTTGATTCCATTCATTCATCTTGCATTTAAGTTTTATTAGTAAAGCAAGTGATAATTGATGTTAACAACAAGGTCAGATTTCAATATTTCAATATATGTCCAATATTAGTTCATTTTTTATATGTATGCAGTATTTGTTTAAATAATTTTCACTAAAAGTTTGCTTCTTGCCTCAGAGAGATTAACCGTGTGTGAGAGAGAGAAAGAGCTCTTGTGATTGATCAACACTGTGTTTATGAGAAGTGGCAGATAACAATGACACATTCATTTGACACAAAGGTGTTATTCTATAAACACTGTTGTTTAATTGTGAATGAATGTAGCTGGTCACATCTGCAAGTGAACAAGCAGATACAGTCGTGATAATTGAGTGAAATTCAATCAAACCAGCTGCAAAAACAAATGGAATTTGAGGCAGGTCATTTTACTTTGGTTGACATTTTGGTTGTACTTAATTAAGAGTCCCAAATTTTAGTAACATAGTTGGCAAAATAGCAAATCTCATCTAAACTTTATGGCTGCCTGCGTGATGATTAGTTTAGTACAGCAGCAGTTTGGGGCGGGTGTCCCTCTGGTCCACTTACGAGCTTCAGGAAAGCAGTATGATGAAGCTGCCCAGTCAAGCTTTATGGGGACAATTAAACATAATGGTCAAATAAACAGCACTGTTAAAAACACAACATTCAACCCATTACCATATTTTTGACAGACATTTGTACAGTGTATTTGTTTTAAATGATTGTACAAAGTCTTTCATCTTGCAAACAAACAGTTATATTGTGCACAGGCTTCACGTACAGACAGACACATTAAATCGGCACATTTGAGTAAAAATACAGTTTATATGCATTTACTGAAACTAATGAAAATAGGCTGATGTTTCATGAAAACTGGACATGGAAGACCACAAGATCTACGAGGAAGATCTGCAGCAGTGGAGATCCACACATACAAAACAGGACTGTCCTCTTTCTAATGGCAACATATTAACATTATTTGTGAAAGTCAGTTCACTCGCGTCCATCTTTGCCAACGTCAATTAAGACAAATCTGAAACTGGTTTGACTGTTTTTCGATAACATTTCAATATTTAAAATTAGCAATGAAATGTATTCTTTTGTATTATCTAGAATTACGTTGTATTATGTGCTTTGTAACTTTATTACAGCGTTCACAGAAGCACTTGACTCACATTGGTTCAGTGCAGCATTCAGCAGTCAAATACTTGCGAGCCACACTGTATTACTGACCACTTCTGTCCCTCCACAGTTTCTAATGTGATAAAAAAACATTTTTAATATTTTTAAACATTTTTCAATTTTAAGCCAAATCAATATTTTATGTCCATGCATTTATGTAGTAAGGAGTCTCCGTTTGGTATCAGTGAGCTGATCATTCTGTCAGGTTTATTTTCTAAAAGGCTGACTGTAACATGAGACTTATGTACAGTGTAATCTCTGTGTATGTGATTTGCAGTGGCTTCGAAGTCTCTGAGGTGTTTTGTGTGGCAGTCAGACATTTCAGACCTGAGACAGCAGAGAAGAAGACATCAGTGTTTTGGCCCATCCCTCAAACCCCACCCTCATTTCCCGAGACCGAAGCGCACGGCTAATTTACAAGCACGAGCGATGCCAACTTGCTCTCTGAGGAGCGCCAATTTTAACACCTCCAAATGTTTTAATGCATCCCAGCTGACCTTAATTATGAAAGCACACGGCTCACAGCATCTGAATACCTGCGGCCAGCTTCTCTGGAAAACACTCAATGTTAAGAGCCGCATCCTGGGAAGAAATCAATAAGACTATAAAGGGGTGATATTACAGTGTCTGGACGCCTCTGCCCTTCCCCCGAGGAACGTGTGTGTACAATGTCATTGTATTGTTCTGCATGTGCTTATTGTTCATGAGATCAGAAGGGTCCGGTGTGTGCGGGACGGCTCCTCACTTAGACCTTTAGAAATTAAGCGGAAGCTGCGGAGCTGCAGAATCAGAGAATTAGAGTCACTGGGGCTGCTATTAAAGTGACACATAATGTTGAGTTATGAGCTGGAGCCCCCAGCGTGCCGTGGAATGTTCCTCCATCATTGCGCTGATAAACTGCCCATACAATAGATAACTTTTTATGTACCTCTTCATGCAGAGCACAAATATTATTACTAGTTCATGAATGAGCTCTCGTCCTCTCAGCTGAAGAGTTCCTTTAATTAAAGATCAATACTGTCCTGCTGTATATTCAGCAGTGTTGTGAAGACTGCATGAGATCTGCCTTCCTGTGTCTGTCCACATTCAGCTGTTCTTTCCTATTAATTAGGAACCGTTAGTTCCAGTCCTCTAATTTGATTGGACAAGCAGTGTTCTGAGAGTGCTGATAATTTGTAGAACACCACTGGAATGTTTCAGACAGGCTGTCAGTCGACCCGTTCTTCATTCATCACCTTCTTATGAGATTATTCTCATTGGTAGAATAAAAGACATCTAACTGATCTAACTTGCCAAAATTTGTATGGAACCCCAGATAGTCAACATTAACTTTATAGCACTGTATGAAAGCAGCTTCACACCGGAGCTGATATGCAGAACACTGTGTTTTTATTGATCACGTCAAAGCATTTTCACACTTTCGATAACATGTTTGTGTGGATTCAGATGAACTTCTGGAAAGCACTGAACATCACTCAACACATCTTCAGTGGTTGTCTGCACACATGCGTCTCAGAAGAGTAGGCGAAACGCGGGGCTGCCATCAAAGCTCTGGCCGCTCTCCAGCAACACACCTGAGGCTTGTGTTTATGAAGCAGAGCTACAGAGCGGAACACAACTGTGGGCTGCTAAACTCCCCTCAGATCTGTGTAATCTGCTCGGACAGTGCTTGACAGGACAGAGATTCACCTGCTGTTTCCAAACAGCTCAGAAAGCAACCAGTAAAGGGTCCTTATCCCACTTCCCTGGAGCTAAGCAGCTTTTCCAAACTGAGACAGCTCATTTGATTCTTCAGCCTCATGAGAATGAATGAAGTCTGTTAATTGTTTTCAGTAAAGTTCCACAGTGCTGCTGTGAAACTCTCAGGCATGTGTTGAAATTTTCCCTCCAGAGACTGGAGAAAAAACAGAAAAAAGAAGTCTCTAGCGTTACAGTCATTTTGGGCCACGTAATGCTGAAGATACTGAAAATCACTGACAACGAAACTTTTTAATTGTAGTATTGTGGAAAATAGCTCTGGCACGATGTGATGTTTAAATATGACTTTATGAAGCTCGTCTCCAGGGTGATTCATGCACATTTTGCCAGGTGTCGATCTGATGGCCCACGCAGTCTGCTCTTATCGACACTGACTGGCTTGGTTCAGCCCGCCTGGATCTCAGAGGACCTGTTGACCAGCTTGCCCTCCCGTATAAGCATAAGCCAGGTTAAACAGTTAAACAGCAGCAAATCCTGCACTGCCCTGTGGGAAATTTGTCTTTAATCCCAAATTTATAGGCACACAATCAAAGCCAAAAACCCTCAGCAACAAATCTGATCCTCCATCCCCCCACCCCAAGACTGCACAATCTGTGGCCTCCTGGGAAAGCACTGAGACTGCCGGCGTATGAGGCCGAGATGGATAAATAGCTAAATGATGAGACAGTCGGGGGATGTGGAAGCAATGTCTGGCTACGGCCGCTCACCTCCAATTTGGCAGGCGTGTAAAGAAAGGCAATTGTGCGTCAGCGCCGCGTGGCAGTCTGCACGTATTATTACCGGCTGGAGTGTGGCTTCAGAAATGATTAATGACATGCCGGATGTGAAAACAAAGTGTGCGGCATTCACCTGCTCCAGCAGAAGTGTTGGACAGGTGCGGAAAAGGGCAGGAGCAGACAGGAACCTTGTAATGGACCAATGCGACAAAGCGGCAGGCCTTAACTCTGTTATTACCACGGTACTCTCCATTTACAATCAGCACCTGTACTGTAAGTCACATCAAAATGTGACGAATTCCTATGATATAATGTATGAAACATGAATGATATAAAATCCACTTACCTTTGACTGTCAGCACACACGTGTGATATCTGTGTGTAATTCTCTTGTGTGAAAGCGTTTGGCCTGCAGTGGGATTGATTTGACACACAGACTTTCTGCACGTGCCCATTCTTGCATGCAGGCTGCATTAGTGTTGACATGCATGTGATGGGCCGAACTCTGGACTGTAATGAGGCAGATAGCGGAGGTGCAGTCAGACAGCGCCATCCACAGGATTCCTCAGGAACTACACACATGTGAGTGAAGATCGTTTGACGTGTGACAACACACATTACTGTTTACTCTAACTGTCAACTGGAGTTAAATATTCATTCAAATAATGTTTCTAATTTCCAATACAATTGCGTTTAGATAATTAAACCTTCGACCAATCAAGGCAGCACACAGACATTCACTAAATGTCAGCAGCAGGGTCTGCAACTGCTAAACACTGTTTTCTGTCCTTAAATAGTTTCATATTGTTGGAGAGGCTGGAGAGAATTCCAGCATCAGTGATAAAAGCACACGGCAGCATCACAACAGCTCATCCGCTGTACATCAGCTCATATGCAGGCAGAGACTGTATCCAACTTCCAGTTACATGATACACTTGAAAAAATAGACAGACAGCGCCACCCACAGGATGTTTCAGAAACTACGTGTACTGACGTTTAAGCTTTATTATAAATACTGTATGTAAAGGGCATATTAATATTTATTGTAAGCATGTACTACAGATAATATTCTATGAAACAGATGAAACAGAACCTGTTCTATTCTGGACAATATTGTACTAATGCAACACTTAACATCATGTTGTGTGGTGTAAACTCCACACAAACATGCCATAATGTACATAATGATAATCAGCAAAGAAAATAGGCTTGTCAT
>JAZGTK010020058.1:0-11137 GCA_036877625.1 Ambastaia sidthimunki
AGAGAGAGAGAGAGAGAGAGAGTGAGAGACAGAGAGAGAGAGAGCAAGGGAGGGAGGACAGACAGACAGACAGACAGACAGACAGCATCATCTATGTTCTAGAATTAGCTGCAGTGATGATTGTTTTAGAGGATTGTGATTTAGGAGTGAGTATGAACGGCTCTCAATCAAACGAGTGGATTAAACTCATTCTCAACATAAAGAAACTCAACACAAGTCCTACAAAACACTTTATTTATGCAAAGCCAAACCTTTCAGAAGACTCAACTTATTTCTGGAGCTTTTATTTTCTGATGCAGCTGTACGTCTATAATCTCTCACTCCACTGAGCTGAAGTCATTACAGCTTGAACACACACACACACACACACACACACACATCCATTAAAAATCATCTTAGCACTAGTTGAAATAAAGCTACTGAAATGACAACACGTCTCAGAAAATTACAGTTCTGAAAAGTGTTTGTTTGTTAATAACATTTCATTCACACATTTAATGTAAATGTTAGTTTGAATAATGCAGTTGTACATAAACGGTATCATCTAATTATATAACACACATGACATCATCAGTGCAGATACAAGTGTCACCCGACTGACTTTCATTATAGCTGCACAAATTAATCACACAGGATCCGATAAAAGCAAATCTTCAGTAGCTAAATGTCATTTCTGTCTTTTCTTATATTTAATTGCTCAGTTCTTACTGAAAGCTTTCACATTATAATTATTTGTGATTAATGAAACGGTCATTTGCAGTGAACTGTGAGCGGAGACTAGACTTGATTCCCACACAGACTGATAATAACTGTGTATTTGTTAGGAGGAAAAATAAATGCCTGACAGCAGAAATTCTGTGTAATGTTTTGTGGTTTCGGGAAGAGTTCAAAATCATCTCGAGTTAGATAAATTTGCTGATGAATTAATTCAATGTTCAGACTGGACATCAGTGCATTGAGCAAAATCTTGCCCACAAAATATTTAACACAAAAGCAGAACTACAAACATTTTTCCAGGCCTGAAATTCCAGCTGGAGAAAATAAACAGCAGAAACACAGAGCACAGGTTCACATTTTATTACAATCCGTCCTTATACCTCTGCACAGATAAACATTTGCCATCATTAATAAGTGACCTGTTGTGTTTTGTACGGTTGAATTGTGATGACAATGAATCAGGAACACACAGACGTTGTTTGTTGACTTGTGCAAAAAGACAAACTTCAACATCAGTCGTAAGATGAGAGGAAGTCTATCACACTGAGCTCCTTTTAACTTCCTTTGTAAAATAACATTTGTTTTTTCACCATTTGTTCTGCATATTTGACAATTCTTCAGAACCGTCTTCTTCTGAACTCAGTCCAGTCAGCTGAGGTTATTTAGCAGAAGGTTTGTTTGGTTTGTAACATTTGGCTGTTAAACCTGCGAGTCTGAGTGATAAATGTCTCCTATGTTAATAACCATCAGCACATCTCTGAAGTGCTCAATTCATACGTCACAGTCATGAGTGAAAATGAGAAAACAGGCAGAGAGAAATAAAATACATTAAACAGCAAAAAACAAATCATGACGTTACAGCAGCTTCAGAGTCTTTTTGGAAGACGATGTGGCATTTCTGAGAATCTGATACATGGAAAACAGGAGCTGTTTTCAGAGGATGAATCTAGTATGTACACCCAAAGCACCCCTCAGTAGTCGACGACTTCAATAGCACCTTGAGCAGGCAGCTAACATCTCTCCAATATCAGCTGGAAGTTTAAATGTAAATCAACTTCAATCTCTTGAATAAAAACGCTAAATGTAACTTTTTTTAGTTTTCAACATTGTTGCAAAGTTTTACCAAAGAAAAATCGAGAGAAATTACAATAATTATGATAAAAACAGACAGATGGAATAGTATTTGATATCCATGTCCACATTTACCAAGTATGCTACAAAAACAAATTCAACAGTGAAAAACATTTGATATAGTGGACAGAAGAATATATGAAGACGCACAACTCTATCATAACACAAATGTGTACACTAACCAAAGGCCAAAGCTTCTGATGCTGTTATACTCACAATTTCTTTATACAAATATTAAATCTATGTGACAAAAGACATTTAAATACTTGTTAATACCCACCTAAACTTTTTTCCGCAACCCCCAACCCTTGAGTTTTGAGAAAACCCTTGAGAAAATACCTGAAACTGTACAGATAAAGACCGTCTGTTTGATACATGACCAGTTAGTGTAACATTTTGGCTTGAATTAGAAAAATATTTAGTACTCGTTACAGAAAATCAGGTTTAAAGTAAAAAGCACATACAGTATGTGATTATTCCTTCCAAAAACACATGGTGTCTCTTTCCACAAGAAAGAAACGGACGGAGGGATCGTTGAGGGGTCGGAAGATTGTGGCGCTCCCAAAGGCAACGTACTGGGTCCATTTCAGCAGAAGTGTGAAAGCAACACATGCGCCTCGCTCAGCGCTCCACTCGCAGGCGTGAGACCGAGATGATCACAACAGCGAGTAAAATAAAGAGACATGCATCAGAGTCGCAAGGAAGAGCTTTAAAACATCAGCTCGCGGCCCTGATCTCCTTCCTCCGGGGGAAAGTCTGAGCTGAGGAGAGACTCCATGTAGGCTATGTAGCTGGAGCTGTGGGTGTAGCTGGACTCTGGCTGAGGGACCGGGGGGGTTAGGACAGGTAGGGTGACGGGAGGCAGGCGGGGGGCAATGTTGGAGTTTGAAGCAATACTGCTGGGCAGAAAAGTAGTGACTGATTCAGGAGGTAGCGTTGGGGTCTCGGCTGTGAGTGTAGGAGGTGGGGTCGGCAAACGTGGGCGTTTAGCGGCCAAAGGTTCATCGGATGGTTGAGCCTGAGGTTGGTTCACAGTTGCCTGTTCAAAAAGAAAATAAAAGCGCTTCAAAAACGCTTCAAAACAACTTCATTCAAATTTGTACTCAAGTTTTAATTGGTTTTGTCTGTTTTTGTTTTCACACAGATTAATTCAACCCTCACCAAACGAGACGAGACTCTCTTGGGCAGCTCTTGGTCCAGAGAGTGAATCTCGCTTCTCTTCAGTAGGAGCTGCGTCTCATCCTGAAACTCCACCTGGAGAATAAGAAAGATCATGTCATTTCTGCTCAGTTCTGGTCTCCTGTGATTCTGTAGAACTTTCTCATGTAAATAAACTAGATTGCAACTGTTATAAATCAACAAAGCTGTCTACAAGTGTAGTAATGTTTGATGGCTGAGTGTGAGACATACAATCTATCAGGTTCTAAATCATATTTTAGCCAATAAATCAAACATGAAGATCCGTGTTTTTAACACTAACAGATCTTAGAGAGTCCTGATAAAGTCACCTGATACTTCCAGTGGAGGTGTTCCTTCACAAAAGAAGCGTTGAGGATCCGACCATCTAACGTCTTGACTACCACGAGTTCACCGAGTTCTGGAAGGCCGTTGTGTAGACAGTCGTGACTCTAGAAGATATAAGACACAGCGTGTGAAACTGACAGCTCTATACCTGCAAACCGACACCACTGTCAAAAACACCTTTAACCTGCATCATTATTACTAAATAATAAAGTGGTTTATTGTGTTAAGAGAAAGAGGCTGAAGCTCACCAGCAGGTTCTCGGGGAAAACGTTATCACAGTAGGAGCCGTCGTCAAAATTGACCTCATAGAAGCTCTGAGAGCCGATACCAGTGATGGTGCATCGATAGAACCACCCGTTACTGTTCCTGCCGATGACCTCCTGACCCAGAGACAGATCACGAGAGCCACTTCTGACCTGCCACAGCAAAACCATCCGTTAATTCACAAGAGCGAGACTAGACCATTGTTAGCTCGCATCAAAGGTTACGTACCTTCTGATTGGTCTGTTTGTGTTTGTGGCAGGTGACGGACACTACGTACGGCCAATCAGCAGGCTTCATCGCCACGCCGGCGAGGAGCGCACAGGTGACGTGGAAGGACGTGGAACAGTTGTGGACGGAGCACTGGATACACGCCCCGAAGATCTGCCTGGTGGTCTTGTGACAGTACATACACTTCTGAAATTCACAAGATTAACAGAAAAACTGTTTCAAGTCACAGCGCTTACAATCCAATTTACTTCCGTGACAAAAAAACATTAGAAAACACATTCTCATCCAGCTTTCTCTCTCATTCCTTCATTATTCTCTCGTCTCCGGCACCTTCACACGCTCACACAGCTCAGCCTGGACACCAGGATATCCACAGACGTAAAGATTCTTTATTAAAATGTCAATATTTCATTTCGTCTCTGCGTGTCTGAGCGGCTGGAATGTACAGCGCAGTGCCGGAAATATTTCATCTGCGGGTGAAAGCTTTTGATTTATCATTCTGCACAGACTGATCACAACACACACCGACAGCAGGAATGAAGTGATTTACAAACCTCTGTGTTATTTATACCTGCCGTTTCATTTCATGCAGGACAAGAATGTCAGAATCATGTTTATTCTAGCAGGAATGTTTGTAAGACGTTTGTGTGATGTTTGTAAGACGTTTGTGTGATGTTTGTGTGATGTTTAGGTTGTTTTACAACCTCAGTCACAGTGGACACAGAAACAGCTAATAAATGAATCGACAGGTTGTGCCACTGAAACCACAGGCATTATGACAACTAATAAACATTTAATATTCATACAAACACCAGAGGCAACGTGTCCTCTGATATTAATATGATAACGTTACTGTCAACCGCCATCATCAGCTTACAACACAGAACACGTGACGGGCAGAAATCTGATGTATGAACGAGAGAGAGAGAGAGAGAGAGAGGTTTGTATTTGTCTGAACACCTGATCTGTTTGTTTGATATGCAGGTGAACTGCACTGTAGGTAAAGGTCAGAGGTCACGCTCTGAGGTCACTCACCAGACTCCTCCTGGTGTCAGGAATGGCCCTCACGTCCACTGGCTCTCTGTCGACAGCGCTGACGAATCGAACCTCAGCCACGGCCACAGCACAGATCACATGAACCCACCTGCAGAGTCAACAGCAGATGTAACACCCATAACTGACAGACGCTAGCAGACAGTCTGTAATCACACCTGTCATCGGTGGTCTTCTTCAAAGCCCCGCCTCTTAAACTGCACAAACAGCAGGCCTGCAGCCAATGAAACAAACACATGAATGAACAATGAAAAAACTTTATTTATCTGACACAAGTAACACAGACAGACTCCTTGTACGTGGTAAAGAAGTTTTGTTCCTACACATTTACAACTGATGACATTATGACCATCCTGCAGAACAACCCTCAGCAGTACTGAAAGAAATCCAGTGAGGTTGAGTCAGAGTTTGTCTGAAGTTTCTACTCACTGCAGTCCAGTCTGCTGCAGAACACCGAGAGCACATCCAGCCCTCCAGCTTCATCTCTGGACTGACCCCGTAACAACCTGATGAGACACAAACATCTCAAACATCACAACATTCAATGACATCATCCACTTGCTGTTGTACAAAATCTTTCTTTTTTGGACATTAAGTTTTGAAATCGTTTTATAATCAAAATAACGTTCAACATTCTCCAGCAGCTTTTCTTTTCTGATGATGTAAACAAGCTCATGTGAGCAGGTCAAGATCAAGTGAAGATCAAGTGATGAAGATCACGTCCTTCCCCACATTATTTCTGCTGAATATTCAGTTCAGAAACATGAATCAAACACATGCAGAACACTTTACAGATGTAGTTTTGTAGGTACGGAATGAATGAAAGAATTTGTTTTGAACAGAAACACAAAATCTGTTTTTCAGAAGCTTTACTATAGCTGACATACTGTGGCCAAGTTTAACACTTTGAAAACACACAGAAGCCGTGAGCACAGCAGTAAACAAGAGTTCTACTGTCAGCTCCTCTACAATCAGCAGCTGCTGTCTGCAGTAATCACAACCTTCATCCACTGCAGCGCTCACATGGACTGTGATATTGCAGGATGCTTTTAAACACGCTCTGATGGAGGAAATGGAAAGCTCTTCTGACACGCTGTCATTAGCCTCTCGTCCCGTCTCACTGAAATCACCAGCTTTCACCAGCAGGTGAACACTAGCAGAGTCCAGGATTCAGCCAGATGAAAAACTACATGCAGTCTGAAGCATCATTTTAACACGAGACACACGTAAACCTTCATTTTCATAACTGCTAGATGAATGTTTGTGAGTTCAAGCGTGAGCGTTTTCCTGAAACCAGTTTGGCAGAAAACAGCCCAGAGAAATGAGGGGAAAGACAAGCAGCTAACAAGCTGTCCATCACTTCACGCCCGTTTCCTCAGCCTTTACAAATCAAACAGCCTGGAAGAAAAAAGTAGTAGATGATAAAGTTGAGTTTGTCCAGCAGCAGTTGCTCTGTGAGATTCCAACACAGAAGAACGTGAAGGTCTTCAAGCTCTCGTGTTACTCACAGAGGAACTGAGGTGGAAGTTACTGTTCAGGGAAAACTGAGCTTTGAGGTCGAGCTGCTTTCATATTCATTGCAGAAAAAACTCCAGCACTAAATGAAATCAATAAGCTATTAAAGCTTGATAAACACTTGATGTCAGAGGTGTTAGTTCGTATAAAGCCTCTTAATCACGGTAACATCTCTGTATTAAACGGCCTTTAAACAGCTTAATTGTTTTAAAAACACTGGAAACTGCTAAACGGCTAACAATGGCTCATCCAGTCAATTTAAAGGTCAGAACAGTTTTCTTCTGTATTTAACACAGAGAAATAGCTGCAGTAAAACACACAGCAGACCATCAGCAAATACACTTCTGACAAAACACTGTGATGTTACACTGATTAGTGGACTAATAAAGACATACATCAGTCAACAATCTGCCTCACACTCGCTCTGATGAACTTAAAACACAGCCGCAGGCAGCAAATGTCCGTTTTCAGTACAGCAAAGTTTGTGCGTTTCATTTCCAAATGTTTTAAAACCTCATAAAAACCACATTGTCAGTTGCTGAACAACACAGATTTTGGAAAACACAAAGATATCATCAAATCCACAAGCAATTAAAAGATGGAAGTAGTTTTGAATTTCTGAACTCATCGAAGTAAAAAAAATAGTTTGTCTGCACATTTATTTCATCTGCAGGAAGAAACAGACACTGAACTCATAAGAGACCAATCAGAAAGTGTCTGTACCCAGTGAACTCAACACTCAAACATGCACACAGACACACACACAGACACACGCGCGCACACAGACACGCGCGCACACAGACACACGCGCACACAGACACACGCGCACACAGACACGCGCGCACACAGACACACTCACACAGACACACACAGGCGCACACACGCGCGCACACAGGCACACACGCACACACACACACACAGACACACACACAGACACACACACACACACACGTCCATTAATTGGCAGCGTGGCTTAGATTCAGTGGGAGGACAGAAACTAAGTAAACAAACCACTTTCTGTCAGTTTTTTCACCTCTTTCGCTTCAGAGATTTTTTCGCTCTCTAAATAAATAACAGTCAAGTTCAGGTTCACTGATGGTAAATTGGATGGTGTTTCATTCAGGTCCTGTAGAAGGCTCTTAAGGGGGCCAGTCAGGAGATGAGGAGAGAATCTGAGATGTTTATTAATACACGCTAGACTAAAATCTGTTAAACCCACCAAAGCAACACAGCAGAACAACATCACTGCAGTACATCAATTTAAAACAAACTACTTCCTGTTTGCTCAGCACATATAGATGAGCCTTCAGCAGAAACAGCTGGCAGTAGGCTGGAGTTCTTTTAAGGGTTCAAGCTTACTAGCATGGACTTGTAGACTGCAGCTTGTGCAGGACAGCAGGACGCTGGTGCCGTCATCTCCGATGTGAGAATTAGAGGGCAGCGGTTCCGTGTTCTCCGCACCGGCACTGAAACACATCTCTGGAACCAGAGGACGGGTGCGAGTCCCTGACATCATCATCAGCCCAGACGTGTCGGACACATGGCTCTGACCCTTCAGAGGCTACAAACACACAAAAGATACGAACATGTTAAATCAAAGACAAATATATTTCAGATCCAAACATCTACTAAGTGATACTTTTTTCTAAAAGCAAGCGTGCATCACCTGCGGACAGAAGAGCGTGCACACCGCACAGTACGGCTCAGCTGTTGCCGTGGCAGCGTTGAACTGTTTCTCTGCCAGAAAGTTCGGCGATTGGTTCTGCCACAGGTCATTTTCCTCCGTCTTCTTTACTTCAGAAGTCACGCTGGTGAACAGCTCTACAAACACACAACACACACACAGATCAACACCTGCAACAACACAAACACAATCACCACAGAGAAAACCACATACTAAACTGAAGATTTAAACAAACAAAAGGCCAATCAAACTTCAGTAAGCAATTTACAGATCTAAGACAGTCACAATTCAGTACAAAAATATTACAGTGACATAATTTAAAACACTGAACAAAGTAATTCATTTCTTGAGAAGTTTATAAGAACAAAACACACACTTTAAATCTGAACGCATCATAAACTGAAGGTTTTTTCACTGTCTGCTGACAGAGACAGCAGGTGGATGTTTTGTGTTGTATTTTGTGGTACTGCAGTAAAGATTCACAGCTGTGTGTCTCTTTATAACAGACAAATCAATATCTGTATTTCTGCCCATCTGTCTGATCCGCTTTCCTCCAAACTACATTCCTGCTTTTGTGTTCCTGCATACACACATATAGTTACACACACACACACAACATCTCCCCACAATACTTTAAAACTATGTACAGGAGGAAGTCCAATAAAATTGTGTAAAAAAAAGAAAAAGTGTCAAAAATTTGGTCACATTTGTCTAAAAACACACACATTGTCTAAACATGTCCAAACATCATTTTCAGAATCATTTTCACTTTTGTTTTTGTATTATTTATATTTTACTAATACTTTTTATTCTGTCCACATATAATGATTTTTTCAACTTGCAAAATTAGTCACTTTAAGAACTAAATGTAAAGCCAAACTCATGTTCTCATAAGACAACCTACAATTAAAAGATCACAGGTGGACCTGATCAGACTGAACCAAACCTGTTAGTAACCACAGATGATTTCTCAAAGTTATTTCAGCTGAATACTGCAAACCAGTATAAACAATCTCCACTAAAACACTGAGCGATTGAAGTGTTTCAAGGCATCTCAAGTTGATGACATCATGAAAACTCCACCCACCCTCGTCACTGGAGGCTTCCTGCTTGACAATGGAGTGTGGTGACCTCATGGGCGGTTTGCTGATCGGATGTCTTCTGCTCTTCTTCACCTCCACCTTCTTCTTCAGCTTTGTGAAGGGACTCAGCTGAGCACGAACATCAGACAGTTACAGATTCACCTCACCACCAAAACAAAACTTCACTTCCAAGTTTATGGCTGAAATGCAGAGTCACCTGTAGGCTGGACAAAGCTCCATCCAGAGGAGCAGCTACATTGTTCTGATTCTGATGGTCGCTGGAGGCAAAGTGCTCGAAAGCTTCCTGGAAACTCATGTCATCTGAGATCTTCAGTTTCTTCTTCTTCCTCTTCTTTTGCTGGCCGTTTTCCAGTGGAGGATCCTGGAAGTCTGTTTTTCCATCTTCACCTGCTGCAAGATCATAAAGATCAAGAGAAGATACAAACCTACAGTAACCAGATTTCCTTTTTTAAACAATTGTTTCTCTTTAAGACTCAGTGTTGCTATGCTATGGAGTTCTGGATGGTTGGCAGGGTATTGCCATGCGGTTGCTAGGGTATTCTGGGTGGTTGCTATGGTATTGCTTTGGGTTGCTTACCCACCCTGAAGTCTATGATATTCTGGTGTCAACAAAGATCTCTCCCTCCCTGTGGTTTTAGCATTCATCAGATGAAAAACAAACGTCTGATTGAGTTTAAACTTACCACCCAGTTAGTTAAAGTTAAACAGATAAACACGATTACACATTTCACTTCAGACTTTATATTTAAACAGTTATAAGTCAATGAAAGCATTCAGTACACTATCCATACATAACTCAAGATTTACTTTCTCTTTGTTTTCCCTTTAAAACAGTTTTTCATTAAACTTATCAATTCTTCAGTGATCAGGTTTCAAGCCTACATTTGTAAAATCATTGAAACAGCTTCTGTTAACATTTATGTCTTATAAGACACCATAATCTAGCCGATTAAATATTTCTGATGCAAGAATAACTGAATAAAACCTGTTTGCTTTACACAGACATTTTTCAGGACTTGATTCACTGAGTCTGGACATGACGGTACTAAAACTGATGTGAGGACATTGTTCTGTGTTCTCCTCACCAGCTGCCCGCAGAGCTGCCTCGGCCTGCTCCCGCTCTTCTCTCTCCAGAGCCTCCAGCGTCAGCAGCGCCTCCCGGGCCATCCGCTCGTCCTTCTTCTTCCTCCTCTGCTCCTCTCTCTCCTCCACCTTCTGCAGGTACTCGCTCATGTCCAGCTCCACGCCCTCCTCCGCCAGGACCTTCACCTCCTCCAGCTTCAGACGCCGAAACTGCTTCACCTTCGCCTGAGTCCTGCATCACACACATCACACACACACACAAACATGCACGTTACACCGTCATGTGTGTTAGATCCAAACAGTGAAGTTGAACCTGCAACCTTTTACTCATCTACCCAGATCTTTTCCCCCCAAACCACAGCCCCATCACTCTCCTGTCTCTGACCTCCGCAGGAGTTTCTCTCTGTACGTGACTCTGTTTTTTCTCCAGTGCTCCAGTTCTGGGCTGGTGAGGGTTGTTGGTTTCTGGTGGTCCAGGACTGTGACGTCTTTGCCCTGTTTCCACAGCTCATAGCGATCGGGCTGCAGGCATCTCACAAACACATCCATGGAGATCTTCACCATGTCTTTACGACAGGTGCACTGCAGGAGACACAACACAACATGAGGACAATTCTGAAAATAAAGACACCACCAGTTACACACAGACAGACCAAAGCTTCAGACCACAACTAAAATACACAAGACTTCATGTTTTTCGCAGTTGTAAAGAAATCTGCTGGCTGAATGTTTTAACTACACTAGACTTGTTGTATTGATATATGCAGACTACATAAACCAAACCTAAAAACTGCAAAAAGCTAAAAATGGCTGACAGCAGATCAGATGAACAGAA
>JAZGTK010020059.1:0-11137 GCA_036877625.1 Ambastaia sidthimunki
GATAAGGAACAGGAAGTGAGAGACGCAGAAGAATGGATAGTAGAGATAATAACAGTAAAGACATATCAATATAAAGCTAACATGTAAAACGCCTGCATCTCTATAATTAGTGAAGCCCACAAAGGCACCTTGTGCACTTTAGTGCTTAAGAGTGATTACCATTAAATGGTAAAAGAAAGATCATTTACGCTATGAATAACCTGCGCTTGATAATTCAGCTGCTGTGACTGTGGTATTGTTAAGATGACTGAGCAATAGTCTTTTGACTGATACTCAAGCTAACACAGGCCAGCATTTGCGTATGAAAGCACAATAAATCCTGCGTAATGTATTCGGCTATCTGCAATTTTATGCATTAAGTTAAAAGGGTGATTAGGCCTAAAATAGCTCCACAGCGGCCAAGGAGGTTTTGCCCTGATGCGTCCAGGAAGATGAAGGAGTCTTGGGGTTACCAACCTCCATTCCTTGCTTGTCCTGGATCATTAGTGGACCAGAAGATGTCCAGGTTGTCCCTTCCTTCTTTATATCTGTCCTAATTAACTTCAAATACCACGAGCCAATCAGTCATGGCCATCTCATCTGTGTTATTGGCCTAATGATATCAGTGATGCTCAAAACCTGCTGAGTCATCATCCACATTTCTGCTTAATCATGAAACTGTCAGATGACAATATCATTTTTCACCATAATTAGTAGAAATACCAACATTTGATTAGTTGTACAGCACATATCTCCTGGCGTTTGGTTGCATATATTTACTGTACTGTATGTTGGCTGCCTTTAACTGCGAGTTTATTATGTTGTAAGAACATGTGGCACGATGAGTTTTACATAGCTGAGGTTGTGGCTCTCGTAACTGAACATAAACTGAGATCCTCATCACTTAAAAAATCTTCGTCAAAAACATTCATACGTCTTGTGTCAGGGCTTTAATTTACCTATCAGCACAAGTGATGTATGCCGTTTTGATCTTCATATGTAAAACATGGCAGATAGCATCACTGACGGGTGATTACAAATTGCTGGGTAGCAAGAAAGCTGAAAGTGTGCATAATAAACAGTGAAAAGCATCTGTCAACGGCATAAATGTAAACAAATTAACTGCTTTTATACATCACAGAATAATAGAAAAATTAGTTTGCTCTGAGCGCATATATGCTGTGTCACTCAATTCAATGTATCTAATCAGTGTGTCTTCCATCTTGTTTTGATCATTGGGTACATTGGATAACTCTTCAACTGTGATTGTGTTTCTATGTCATGACTTTAAACACAGAAACCAAACCTCTCTTGTTCTGCACACGACATGAACATGTGCTTCCCTGTGCTGTAACCAGAACTCTGAGCTCCAAACGTCTGTCACTGATGTATTAATTGCAGGAAGCCAACAGGCCTGTCTGACGAGGGTCTTTATTTCAAATGAAATTCCTCTACACACACAGAAACACTCAAACTCAAAAGTATACACACCTTATTCTTTTTCATTCCAGCACCTCTCATCATAATTAATGTTTTCTTCCATCACATTCCCTCAAGAACAGGCAATATGCTTTGCTTTCCAAAAAAAGTTGTTGCCAAAACGTCAATTTAACACCACAGCACTTCATTTCAATGGGAAACAGAAAGAAACACCCTCTTTGATTTGATGGCAATTACTTCAAACAAGTTATGTAAGGTGCACAATGCACACAGCCTTTAGTTGAGATTTATTTGTCAACAATTATTGCCAACTATAAGAGAATTGTGAAGTTGGCTGTTTTTAGAGGATTTTCCGAACGCAGATTAAGCTAAGCAACGATAGAATAAAACAAAAAGTATTACTGTGAGACCACCAATGATGGTAGCTCTATTCTAAAATCCACTAAGTAGTCTTGCTGTCTTCTAAGGCAGCAATCAACCTGTAATGGCAGTAAGTGGCCAATCTGAAATGGTCTACTATAGGCAACACTTTTCTTAATAGGGTTTGGAGGCAATATATGAGAAAAATTGACACTTGCACCATTTGAAGCCCACCAAAATTTCTGAAATTTAGCATGCCCAAACAGACTCAGAGATCCAATCAGAGTGTGAGGTTAGTGTGGAGAATGTCCCTGATTGGTTGCCTTACCTTCTATCCTCTCTTTGCGGGGAGTGAGGTTAAACTCATCGGCTACTGTTAGGGAGGCATAAACAATTGTGATTGGTTAATCCAAGACATTCCACCATTCCCAGACCCATGCACCATCTCATTCCATTATGCACATTCCCAAAGGCCAAACAAAGAAGCATGCAAATCACTGGGTGAAAGTGGGACAGGAGTGAGACAGATGGAGTCGGTCAAAGTAAAATAACCCATGAGGTGGTGAATAAAGAGAAAGAGAAAAAGAGAGAGACATAGATAATCATGCATCTCTCTCTAACATTCAAAAGCATTCAGCAGGTTATGCTGTGTTAGGCGACTGCTTTCAGCTCCATGCACAAATGTGTAACCATTTCCTTTTTGTCCCTCTTATCACGCATAGGGGAGAAATGAAACTATAAAGTCATACTTTTTTGCATAATTTTTCTGTGGTGGCTTTCAGATGTCTTTAAACTGTTACTGCAGATCGGATTCGGCTGAGAGGAGCAAAAATATATACTTAACCTGCAGATAGAAATGCCATTTAAAGAAAATGGCTCATAGGAACTAAGCACAGGCGATTTGGTGGAATTGAGAAGCAGTTCTAATGAATAGAGAGGAGGTGGATTGGTGCTCTTCTGAAATAGGCAATAATGTTCAGTCTTCTCTCTCGTTCCAAACAGGTTGCATGAAAAAGGTGAAATGGTGTTTTTTACTACAGGGGAATAAATAATGACTAATTTAATTAGTTAAATTGCTTTACTGTAAACTCCCTTTTCTGTTTAAAATTTCTGCTTGTACACAAACTGTATATTTTACAAGCATTTTGTTTCAAGTCTAATTTAAGTTCTTTTGTTTAATGAGCTGGGATGGATTATGTAAACTTGTGCCGATAATATATATTTGGACACTTAAATCACACAATGAATTGAAAGAATGTCATTATTGTACATAACAAAATATTAGGTGGCATTTCAAGCAAAACATTTCACGTAAGCAAACACATTTCAAAATATTAAACAATAGACATACTTTAAGTGTCCAAATACTTGCATGGACAAGTGTGTCTGTGTGCTCGTGTGGACGTACAGTGCGAAGAAAAACTGCACTTCCTAAATGTGTGTAGATGTTCTCTCTGCTGATGCAGGTATAACTGATTCATCGTTGGACATCCTGGGGCAAAAGTTGACTCCTTAACATCCAAAAAGCAAGACCATCATTTTTGATTGAATGATGTTTGAATGCTATCAAACTGCCTTAATGAGATACTCAAATGGCTCTTAAAAATCTTTCCTTTTTACTCTCAATCTTTTAGCACTAAATCATCTTCCACCCATTCACTTTCACTACTGAAATGTAAAGTAGGTGTTTCTGAGTAAAACATGTCCCAGGCATCTCTTATATTCTTGACTCAAAGGGGCATTGGTCTGGTCTCGAGAGGCTGTGGTCCTGATGTTGACTGAGGATAAAGGAGCGGAGTTGAAGGATGAAAGAGATGTTTTATCTCCTCCGATTAGCTGCCCAGCCATGCGGCAGAGGCCGTCGGGTCTCCTGAGAGGAGTCACCAGAGTGTTGCTTCGTGTTTTCAACAACCTTGACCTGTCCTTGAGTTCCTGCCAACCCATCTTAAAGTAAATCGGTGAGTTAAAAGGCCTACTTTGAGAGATGGGTGATAAATATTAGCTAGTATGGCTATGGATACTACAGGGAAACTAAAGTCGAGTAGAGGCCTTAGCAACAGTTTAACAACAAGTTTTGTAACTTCATGTCATTACTGGATTTTTAAAAATTAATTCTCTTTTCTTTACCTTTTCAAATCTGGTGTAGCCATTATTCCGCCTAACAATATTAACGTTAGCATCAAAACCATCCGCACCCCAGCAGATATACTACATTACTCAGCTGGGCAGGAACAGGAAGTAGCAAGGCAAGGGACAGGAAATGGTTTTAAGAGTTGCAGTCTTTAAATGGAAAAGGTTACCTAGGTCCATACTCTTCGACTTGCGACTCTTGATAATCTCTAGCTGAGCAGCGTCGCCATATTGTTTGGTTCGCTTTTCCGACATGCTCTGCCTGCCGAAGCCCTCCCGCTGGAACACACCATCCATATCCGTGTCTGGACTGAGTAAACTGCAAGAGAAAAATAATCAATATTACATTAAACTTTTGCATTTATGCATTTGGCTAATACTTTTATCCAATGCGAATTGCAGGCTTTACATTCTACAAGTGTAATACATGCATTCCCTGAGAACTGAACCCACAACCTTAACATTGCTAGCGGCATGCTTTACTAGTTGAACTACAGCAAAGCATTTATATAGATTCTATATAAAATAACAAATGCATTAAATTTGCTTTACACATATTTGCACTGATTTGGGTTGAGTAGAAATAATAGACCTTAGTCACGGTAGATGCCATATTTATTTTTTTGTGAATAAAAAACTAGGCTGTGAGAGACAGACCTATAATCTGTTTAATACCTTCTCAAGATCCCATATCACAGCTAAGTTTCACAATGTGAGTCTTCCAAGGAATTTTGTTCATTATTCTAAACATTACAACCTCATGAACGTACCTATAAGTCTTCTGCCTTACAGCCCTGTTTTATTTGCATAAACTAAGATAAAGAATTCTGACAGACTTGCTACTTGCTAGTAGTCTGTTATCCCATTTTGTATTAAAAATGTATTAAAAAGTTAAAAAAAGAAATAAACACAGGTAAGACTAATGAAAAAGTAATGAGACAACTACAGTAATAGAAAGAGAAAGAAACAAAGAGAGGGATACGGAGACAAACAAATATAGGAGAGCTTGAGCAGAGTGTTTTTTAGCAAGGGTCCACTTTAGACAGAGCTGTACTCTACCAAACCCCACCCGTAAACCTAACCCTTACAGAAAAAGGAATAGTTGGCATTTTTTGCATAAACATATTTTAGAAAAATATTAAAATGAGTTTTTTGAAGGACACAGGACAAAAATATTTTGTATAATTCTTTGTATAATATAAATATATGGGGGGCAGTTGTGGTTTGTGGGGGGCAGTCGTGGTGTGTGAGGGGCTGTCGTGGTCTGTTTGAGGGCAGTCGTGGTCTACTGGTTAAGGAGTCAGGCTTATAATCAGTAGGTTGCTGGTTCAATTCCAGCGCCGGCAGGTAGCAACTGAAGTGCCCTTGAACAAGGCACCTAACCCCCAATTGCTCCCCAGGCGCTGCAGGGATAGCTGCCCACTTTTGGTTATGGGTAACCATAACTGACAAAAACATGTCACTTTCACTTTTTTCACTTTTCATATATATATTACATTACAATTTGGCACAAAAAGTTTGTTTGTTGTTATTTCATTATACACATTTCTCATAAACCACATATAACAGTACACACAAACACTCACTCACACACACACACACTCACACACACACACACACACACACTACAAGCCTGTAGTCAAGTGAACATTTAACAATTATATACACCATCACAAACAGCAAAAATAGACATTCAACACTGTATAAATTAGCAGCAGATGTTGTGGTGGATTATTTCTGTTTTCCTGTGGCCTTATTATTTTGTGAATGTGAATCTTTGTTAAATTATCAAAAGCCAAGTCCACCCACTGACAGTCCAGGTAGTCAACCATCTAAACCAGCCTGGACCAGCAAATCACAAGAAATAATTAAAACTAGCTAATAATTTAAACTAGCCAGTAATCGCATTAAACTAGAACAAATCTTCAGAAAATGTTTTTTAGCTGTAAACCCATAAACAAAGACATGTTTATTTTATATAGTTTATATTACAATTTATTGTAATGTTAATGATTTCTTCTTTCCTCTCTATTAACAAAAGAATATGCATATGAATAAAGTTATGTTGATTTTTATTCATGTTGTCATGTTTTGACATTTCATCCTTAATCCTATAAACAGTTATAAAAAGAAATATGGAATGATTTACATTTTAAAGCTGGAATCTACAAAACTAGGTCACATTAGTACATCCGCATAATATACAACTTTTTCAATGTTTTTATAAAAACACTCCTTAAAGCAAATAATCTAACTGTTTTGACAGTCTCACTACATCCAATGTCTGTGTAACTTTACAACGTCTACTTTCAAAGCAAAGCAACTTTTAAAGCAAGAGTTTAAAAAGTTTACAAGGCATTGGAGACATTTTTCTCACCACAGAATCTCTCATCCAAAACAAATGGAAGCACGGCAGACGTTTAAACTGCATCTCAAAGTTGCGTCCCAGGGATTTTAAAAGTGTCAAAATGCAGTCGTACCTCATTCCTGTGAGCCGAATGCTAAAATCCCACTAGCATGGTTTTGTGTTTATAAAACACTTTTATCTATTTTTTTTCTTTTTAGTGTTTAAGTCACAAACACTTTTACTTGGAGAATTTTTCTTGCTGTTTGTAATTCACTAGGACCTCTCCTGTAAATAGAAAAACATGTTTGAACTTTGGAAACAGAATGGGACCAAAACAAGGTGTAAAAGGAAACAATTAATAATAGTTGCACTTTAGAGAATTTTTTAAAAATTAAGACTGCAAAACAATTCCTTCACAAAATAATAGGGACTTCGGTTATACATGTTTGATTCCGGTCCAGTCTCAACTCGAGCTGGTCTATTGAAACACTGCTGTGTCATCTGAAGTGTGTGTGTGTGTGTGTGTGTGTGTGACATGTGCACATGTGGGATGTGTTTTATTAAAGAGGGTAGATGTGTATTGATCTGAATACTATGATGCTTGATTGCACGTGTTCCGTAGCATATATCGACTTAATGAATGTAAGCAAATACACAGAGAGACAGAAAGAGTGGGAGAGAGACCTGTTTTCAAGATAAGGTCAATGTATTCTCTTCAGATTCAACACACTTCATTTGAACCCTGTGGTAATTATTTTTTTCTCTTCTAGCTTATTAAAGACTGCAACTCCTTAACACATCTTATTACTCATGACTATAGACTTTTTTATATTGTTTTTGTGCGTGTGTGTATGTTTCGTGGGGAGAGATGTTACAATTGTGATGCCTACTGAGACAAATTTGAACCCCGGTATGGCAAAAACTCTAGAGAGTCAAATGTGGAAAAACATTTGGGAGGTTCTTACACACAATGCAGACAGTAAACTGCAATATGCTGAACATGTTGGAACAACAGAGCACTGCTGTGCAATGTTAATATTCATATCCTACAGGGATCCATTAGCATTTAGGGAAATGAGAAAGTGTAATTAATAATACAGCACACAGCAACATATAAACACAATAAAACACAAGAGAGCTTTTCGGTGTTTTCATGAGGTGCACTATGAAATACATTAACAATAAGATTGTGAAAACTCTGTAACACACAGACACTCATAGTTAGTTACTAACAAATGTCTGAAATCAGCAGTCTTCCAAAATAAACATGGGTTTTGAGTTTTTGTGAAAATAACTGACTGTACACTATCCAGTTTATTACATAAAAACAAACAAACAAATGACATGACATATTGTTTTTAGTGTAAATTATTTCATTATACTTAAGTAATAAGAAACATAAAACTAGCACAACTATAGAACATTAGTAACCTGGTCAATTGCACAGTTTATCCCTCATACAAAAGATGTGTCATCGCATAATGCCTCAATTGAAAAAACAGAATAAAGTATTCAAGAGAGCCATTTAAAACCAAGATCATACAAGCAACCACAACACATAACTGACAAAAAAATTCTCTCTTTGACCTGTGATGAAGACCTGTTCAGTGACACCTGCACACAACTCAACAAACTGACCACACACAAACACACGCAGGGTAACTCCATTCCACTCCATCACACACTGAAAGGCTATTAGAAGCATCGCCAATTAACTCCAGTAGTGGAGAGAGAGGCTGTCTGGCTAATAACAAGATTCAGCTGTCTTTAAACACACTACTGGGGTCAAAGTTCACCAAGAAGCTCGCTGGAAACTAAGACTTAAAATAAAATTTTGATGTGTCATTTGACACAAGAGGAGATTGTGAAATAGCCAGTAAGCATGAAGTCAAAGGTCAGATTCAAGCAGTAAGAATGAAGGTCTTGGCAACTGTTGACAACTTGTCAACACAAAACAAAATATTTGAAACAGAGAACAGTTACATCTGTAGTGTTATTAAATCAGTGTAACTTAAAGTCTAAGAAGAAGATGACAATTTAAATGTTCTGTGGGATAATTACAGTCATGGAACACAGAACATCTCTGAACCACTCTGCATTTTGATTGGATAAGCTGTGTTTGATGCCACGATTAAACATCAAATATAAGAACATTTGTGATCGCACATCAATTAAATTCTATATTAATGTGCCTAATGTGACTGTGTTGCTTGGCAACAATAGCAGCGTACAGTTAACAGAGACAGATAAGTTATATATTGTGATTATAATAATAAATAAATATATCACTGGATTATTAGTCATTAGGTGTATTTATTAATTAGTATGTATTTATTAATTACATTATTGAACATTAAGAAGCCTCACCAAATGTTGCCACAATTTACAGTAAACTGTCTCATGTAGCTAAGGGATTATTGCTGTAAAGCAACATACATGATTTATAACCACACCTTATGCACATATAATACTTTATTTAATGACCATTATCACACTACTAGGCACACATACACGCACACACACAAGTGGTTGCTGTGTTTGTTGCTATAACTAGGTCACTAATGTGTCTTGTGCAGATTGTGGTTTGGCCTTGCTCAGGATCCATTTGTCATGTGAGTAGCACGAGTAATGTGTTAATGAGAGATACGCTTGTGTGCGTGCGCCCATAAACAGCTAAGAGAGGCCATCCTTTATGAAAGAAAGACTGCATAGTACATTCACTTCATATGTTTACTGTATATTATTAAATTTGTATTATAAAAATAATGCAGTACAGTAATGCAGTAAAATAATGCAGTAACCCATAAAATTCTGCCTCCCACAATGCAATGTGATTGACTTGGCTTACTTCCAGTGTGATAAATGGACCAGAATTGATATCACGTACTGTCAATATTCCTTGGCTCATTATTTAGTATGACTGGCAAAGTATTTTTTCACAAAACTGAGTTATGAAAATGCAAAATGCAGTATATACTGGACAGTATTCAGTAAACAAGAAGCTGGTGTAGCATTTTGAACATCACAAGTGTGACAAGTGTGTGTGGTCTATATCTATACAATATGGGTTTCCTTCGGCAGCACCCTCCTGTGGACGTGTAACTGTTATGACATGCAGTGCAGACAAAGGTACAGACAAGCTGATTAATCGGTGAGATTTACATGTGTACATCTTTTACTAAATTTGCCATAAATCTGCCTAAGAGTGTATTAGAGACTGAGAGAGTGAGAGAAAGCGAACAAGAGAGAGAGAGAGAGAGAGAGCCAGAGAGAGAGTTGTGTGAATGTAAGATCTCACATGCATGAATAATTCAGACTAGCCAGAGGCTGTGCTGCCAACAAGTGTTTGTGTGTGAGTGAGTGTGTGTTTGTATACATGTGTGTTTGTGTAAACATGCATTTGTGAATGACATCATTGTTGTGGCCTTAATCCCTGATGACAAACATATGACATCACATAAACAAAACATACATAAGTAATTCATTTGAAGAGAGACTCTGATTAAGGACTGGACCTTAAAGGGATTGTGGGAAAGTGTGCAAGTTTTCTCATGGGAATGAGAGGAAGAAATTGAAAGTGGACAGAAATGAATAGCTCAAGTCACTTGCTTTAGGAGCCACTTTTAGCCTAACGAGCATGAAATCACCCTAACACACACACACACACACACAGACTCATGGTGTGACCTTACTGAACCAATAGACCACTGTATTCAAGGCTAAATATAACAAACAGAAAAAGAGTTCCCACAGTGACTAGTGACAGACACACCACCCACACACGTTGGCATATGTGGTTTATCAGGACTCTCTACCCCTAAATCCAACCATATGCCATTTTTTTACATAACAAAATTTCACCATTTAGTATGTTTTTAACTGATATGGTTTATGTGGACATGGTAAGTTTCTCCCATAAATAACATTGCTATACACGTCATTATACACATTCGTGTCAAAATACCACTTCTACTATAGCGATTACGGTATCAAAACCACAGTAACTTTGTATCAAGATAGAGTCCTATTAAACATAGATTAATTGTATTATTGCTATTAGTGCTACTGTCATTATTAATATTAATAACATTATAAATATGTTACAACTTCAATTTTAATGGGTCGTGGAAAATTCCCATACACTTTCATTTACACAGATGATGTACATTACTGTACACACAAACACTAACAAAATCTATTATTTCATAGACTTAAAAAAACACTTAAAAATTCAATAGTTCAACCCACACTCTAACTATAACAAAAAACTTCCTGTATTTTTACAAAAAAAAAAATTATTTACACTATTATTAATTAATTTATTTATTTATTTTACGATTGAGTATGTCCACAAAAGGAGGTTTGCTCAGGTTTGACAGATTTTGGTCACTGTTGTATTTGTCCCCAAAATGTTGTTAAATAGACCCACACATACAAACACACACACATACACTTGGAAGGAAGATCTCCGCAATATGTCTCCACACATCTTTTAGGCCCCAAACATTACACTCAAGTCAAAACATGGAACCTGGAGGGCAGGGCTTGTTCTCACTGCTGGGGTCTGACAGCTGTCACCATCACAGCGGGACGTAACAGAAAATACCATTACCAGCCTGATTTATTTATCAGCTCTCAAATTTCACTGCTGTGTGCAAACATAATGGGCTGTGATTTGGGCTTTACGACTGACTAGATATCACAAAACATTAGCCGGGGTCAATCAATGTTCCCCATGAATCATTGAATGGCAAAGACTACAACATTTTAATAATGCATACGATTATGACTCAGCACTAACTCTGTGTGTGTGAAGGATGCATTATCATTGCAAAATCAGGCTATGCTTTAGTTTTTAGTTTGGATGCGTTGATGTAATAG
>JAZGTK010020060.1:0-11136 GCA_036877625.1 Ambastaia sidthimunki
TTGTGCAGTGATAGAAGTTCACCAGGATGGCAGAGGACATCTGATTCCTCTTTAGTGTCCTTAAGAAGAAGAGGTGCTGGTGAGCCTTCTTGACAAGGCTGGAGGTTTTGGAGGACCAGGACAGGTCCTCTTAGATGTGGGTCCCCAGGAACTTAAAGCAGGAGATACGCTCAACAGCCATCCTGATGATGTAGATGGGATAATGTGTGCCTCCTTTTTCCTTCCTAAAGTCCACAATGAGCTCCTTAGTCTTGGTGGTGTTAAGGAGCAGGTTATTGTCTGTGCCCCATGTGGCTAGGTGCTGGACCTCCTCCCTGTAGGCAGTCTCATCGTTGTTGCTGATGAGACCCACCATGGTCGTGTCATCGGCGAACTTGATGATGTGATTAGAGCTGTACATTGCTACACAGTTGTGAGTCAGCAGAGTAAACAGCAAAAGACTGAGCACACATCCCTGTGGTGCCCCAGTGCTCAGTGTGGTGGTGCTGGAGATGCTATTCACGGACTGACTGAGGTCTCCCAGCCAGGAAGTCCAGGATCCAGTTGCAGAGGGAGATGTTCAGGCCCAGCAGGTTCAGCTTTCTGATCAGGTGCTGGGGAATGATTGTGTTAAATGCTGAACTGAAGTCTATGAACAGCATTCGAACATAAGTGTTTTTATTGTCCAGGTGAGTGAAGGCTACAGTAGGTGGAGGATGGTGTTCATGGCGTCATCTATTGAACGGTTGGGGCAGTAAGCAAATTGCAGCGGGTCTAGTGAGGGGGGCAGCAGGGTCTTACTGTGCCTCATGACAAGCCTCTCGAAGCACTTCATGATGGTGGGTGTAAGTGCAACGGGAAGGGAGTCATTGAAGCAGGACACTGGAGACTTCTTTGGCACAGGGACGATGGTGGTGGCCTTAAAGCACGTTGGAACAACGGTGCTGCTCAGAGAGGTGTTGAAGATGTCTGTGAAAACATCTGCCAGTTGGTCTGCACATCCTCTGAGCATCCTACCAGAAATGTTGTCTGGTCCAGCAGCCTTTCGTGGGTTAACTCTGCATAGAGTCTTCCTCACATCGGCCATGGTTAGACACAGCACCTGGTCATTGGGAGGAGGGGTTAGGGTTCAAACCGAGCATAGAATTTGTTCAGCGTATCTGGGAGGGAGGCATCACTGTCACAGGCATGTGGAGTTGTCCTGTAGTTGGTGGTAGCCTGGATGCCATGCCACATGCACGCGGCCTTGAAGTGGCTGTGGATTCTCTGAGCATCTGGCCTAGTAGCGCACGCACCTCTGCAGTCATTCACGGCTTCTGGTTGGAGCGTGTAGTGATAGACTTGGAGACAGTGACATCATAAATGCACTTGCTGATGTAGCTGGTCACTTATGTTGCATATTCCTCCAAATTGGTGAAATCGCCATCAGTGAAGTCGCTGCTTCCCTAAACATGTGCCAGTCAGTGTGTTCAAAGCAGCCCTGAAGAGCAGAGATGGCTCCTGCTGGCCAGGTTTTCACCTGCTTCAGATGCCACTCTGTATGCTGGGAACTATAAAAGATTGACTGTAGAAGCCCAGATCTCTCAAGTGAAGGGGAACACGTTCTATGGCCCCTTTTGCCAAGAGAGTCTCCAGTTCCCAGGCCAACACTAAATGCTGCTCTCCTTCTACCACAGTATGAAGAAAGCCATTGAATTGAGAAAGACGGAAGGCGAATTGAATTCTGTACCCTCTCTCTACTGTTTTTATCAGCTATGGGGACAACCCTAACCCCACGATGGACGAAAAAATTATTTGATGCAGGGGTGAAACTATTTTACTACCTCAGCATGAAGATCAGGAAAGAATGGGAAATCATGATGGGTAGGCTGTTGTTGGGAGGCAAGTAACAACCTCAACCAGCTCCTCAAATGCGGCAGAAAGAGGAAGCTGGTCTGCCTCAGCACCCATCTGGCTGTGGCCTCATTCGTTTCGGCGAAAAGTGCAAGAGAAAAGACAGAGCCTGTCTTGAGCTAAGAGCCCCACGAGTGAAGCCTCTGTCATGCTTCGGCAGATACACACATAAGATGCGTCACCCACTGAAAAAAATGACATAGGACAAAGGACATGGTGGCACGCACTTTCTAAAGTTTTTAGAAGCCATAATGCTCTCAAAAACTTCTCAAATAAATCAATAATTCTCCCTCGCTAAACTTGCCTGGCTACATGCTAGACAAACAGGCTTTCTGAAGACAAAAAGCTGATGACATATTTTGCAGGCGCCTTTTATAGGCATTGTGGCATGCAATGCTACATCACATGACCTTGAACTTGCCTATAAATAGGCTTGGTTTTACATGTGTTCAGACTCTGGTGTACCTGAAGCACGTTCTCCTCAAAGTCGAGTTCCCTCGATAGGGAACTTTTGTTCAAAGGTAAAACGGTTCCATACAACTGTGTAGAAAGTGAGGATTTACCTGGGATGTTGGAATTATATTACTGTGAAAAATAAGGAGAAACCTCTTTGGTACCAGGAGAGGAATCTCAGGGATCTCAGGGACTATCTCAGGGATTTAAATTAACTTTGATATGTGATTGTGTAAACTCCTATAGTTTCAATACTACAATGATAAAAAAATGACATTGAGGTTACATTCGCTTTAGCTTCTAACGCAAACAAGTATAAAAAGGAAAGATTCTAATAAGCTTTGAATGAATCAAAGTTTGTTTTATTAACAACACAAATAAACAATGAATGAAGAATAAAACAGAAAAGGTGTACCAAATAACGCAATCAGTATTTATTTCAATGTGCTAAATAGAAAAACTAGCAACTCCAGAACCCAAGGACTTCACACTGCTGTACTGAAGAGCTGAGATACAGCCTGTTACGAGGGAGGTTCCCGCGTACCTGGGACTGATTACACACACCTGCACCCCATTTACTCACCAGCCATATAAGCTCCCTCCAAACAGTCACACATTGCAAAGTCTTGTTTGCTGTGGCTACAATTCTGAGCGTTTATTTATTGCATTTTGGATTACCTGTGTTTTGACCTTGGACTGTTTATTCTGTTTATTACCTGTTTGCCGCCTGCCCCGATTCTTGGACTGTACCCTGATTCTGTGATTGTTTGCTGCCTGTCACAACCCTTGCCTGCCCCTCGTTTTTGCCTTTGCCTTGCCTATGCTGTTTGTGTTTGCCGGTTATCAACCTTGCCTGTCTGTTTTCCCCAATAAATGCTGCACATGGATCCCATTGCTTCTGACCTATCATTACAGAAGACTTCGCCAGACAATGTTCCAGCAGCTGTCATGCAGTTGTCGACTGAACTGTCCAGGCAGCTCAGCTAGCGATGCATCAATGGCAGCTAAACTACCTAACCATGCTCACTGAGGAAGATGGAGGGAGCAATCTTCCCTACCTTCGGGAAAGTGTCCCGGGGAACAACTTCTTTCTCTCACCCAAGTAAAGCAAACCGCCGCCGAGTATGCCCTCACATTCCGTACCCTAGCGGCACAAACAAACTGAGTAGAGGACGCATTAAAACTCCTGTTTTGGAAAGGATTGAGCCAAAAACTCCAATCGGAATTGGCCTGCCGGGACGAGGGAAGGAATCTGGGTGAGTTTATCGAACTTACTATCCAACAAGATAATTGCAGTTCCACATGCCCTGCCCACTTCACACCTTACCACAAGCTCGGAGAAACTTCACGCCCAGAGCCCATGCAGTTGGGGTTTACCTGCCTTATGCCAGAGGAACATGAATGCCGAAGACAATTTCATATATGCCTTTACTGCGGTCAGGCTGGTCACCACAAATCCACCTGTCCAGGCCGCCCACCGTCTAATCAACTCATGGTGAGTGCAGCTCCCTTCTCATCTTACCTTAAGTATTTGTTTACCAGTCAAGATTACCCTGATTAACAAAACTATCACCACCTCTGCTCTGATAAACTCCGTAGTGGCTGGTAACTTCATTACTCTTGAATTCGCTCAGAAACACAAATTCTCGCTAACCCCTAGTAATTCCTCCCTGGCTGTTGAGGCGCTAGATGACCATCCCCTCGGTTAGGGCAGGATCCAGCAGATCATTGAGGGGGTGAAGCTGCATGTGGGTGCTCTCCACTCCGAAGAAATCCGGTTCTATATCTTTCCCTCACCTAACCACACAATAATTCTTGGCTTACCATGGCTCCATCCACACAACCCTGTTGTCTCGTAGAAAAAGGGACAAATCATGCAATGGGGCATAACCTGTCATGACCACTGCCTAGCCAGAGTCAACCCTGCCTCCCGAGTGTGCCGATTTAGAGGAGGTGTTTGGCAAAAAGAAAGCATCTCAACTTCCCCCTCATTGGCCCACCGACTGTGCCTTGGGCTGTACCTCCCAAGGGGAGAATATTCCCTCTGTCTTAACCTGAATCCAAAGTGATGAAAGACTACATTGAGGAGGAACTGGCTACGGGCTTCATTCGTACATCAAACTCCCCCACTTCAGCTGGGTTTTCCTTTATGAAGAAGAAGGATGGGGGGCTCAGACCCTGCATTGATTACCATGCTCTCAACAAGGTAACAGTGAAATTTTGCTACTCCCTTCCATTAGTCCCAGTTGCCCTAGAACAATTGCGCAGAGCGAAGTATTACACAAAATTGGACTTGCGCAATGACTACAATCTTGTTCGCATCAGAGAGTGCGATGAGTGGAAACAGCCTTTTTAACCACCAGCGGACACTATGAGATTCTGGTAATGCCTTTCGGCCTGGCCAATAGTCCCTCAGTATTCCAGTCTTTTATGAATGACGTTTTCAGAGACATGCTCGATAGATGGGTGATAATATACATTGATGACATTCTAATTTATTCAGATACCCTGGAGGAACACATCCGTCATGTGAGAATAGTACTAGAACAACTCATATAACACCAGCTCTACTCCAAGAAGGAGAAGTGTGAGTTTCTTTGTACCAGCACATCATTCCTTGGTTACGTAATCAGCCAAGAAGTAGGAGTCATAATGGATGAGAGAAAGGTGAGAGCTGTCTCCAAGTGGCCACAACCTCACACTGTAAAGGAGCTCCAATGTTTTCTAGGATTTGCCAACTTTTATCGAAGGTTCATTCAAGGATTCAGCTCTGTGGTGGCCCCTTTGACATCACTGACCAAACTGAAATCGACAAGATTAACCTGGTCCCACAAAGCTCAATTTGCCTTTCAGGAGCTGAAGAAACGTTTCACCTCAGCACCAATTCTCCGACACCCTGATCCAAAACAACCTTTCATTGCTGAGGTAGATGCTTCCAACACTGAGGGCGGTGCCATTCTTTCTCAACGTCACGGTTCACCTTCCAAGATGTACCCTTGTGCCTTTTTCTTTCCGATCAATGATCGGAAAACACTGTAATACATGTAGAAGATAAATATTGAGGTTTGTTCATAAATAAAGCATTGTTGTAATAAAGATGTAATCTTTCATAAACAAGTTCACTCAAAATTAATGTTAATAGAATTATTCTTCACCATTCCCTGTTCAAGGAAAACAAATGTTATTTCACACCAGAAATAATAATTGATTAGTAACAATCAATTATTTGGGAAAATATTAATTAATGTAATACATTCCATAATACATAATACACTCTACATTCCTTTGGGTTGTAAAACAGTCTTATCTATGTGTTGCTATGGTCACTGGAGGTAATTGCAGTTTGGGGGTAGTTTTACAGACACTCCAAGAGCATAGTTGGTTTGTGGAGTGAGGTATATGTAGTTATATTAATGAAATGCCGGGTTGGTGTTTGCTGGGGTTACTGTGGTACATCTGAGAGATGGATTCTGTTGCGATTTCAGTAGTATATAGCATTGTGCTATATATCAAGGAACAAAATATAATTTATATATACTTTAATGTATATTAATATAATGTATAAAATATACTTTAATATATTATTTCATAATATATTATTTATAATTTATTAAATAATAATATATTATTTTTGGATCTGTCCGGTTTTCAGTTTAGTCTGTACATGTTTGTAAATGTCAGTCATGTTTCTGGACATTTTTAAGATTTGTTCTCTTTGACCTTTGACTCTGACCCCCACCTTTCTACAATAGACATTTCCTTTACCTTCTTCAAACAGCTTTGTGAGGATGTAGGTGTGATTGTGTGAAAGTTTTGTTACCCAGCTCTTATCACTCTTATTACAAAGCTGTTAGGAGACAGTCTGACACATGCTACTATGCTATATACTACTTGTTTCTCTCTCTGTAATGTGTATTGTTGGATCTAGACAACTGCAAGTCAAATGTTTTCTTGTCCACTAGAGAGGCTGCGGTACGCTGAGAGCTGGGACTTTGAGGTGTCTGGCTCTTCCTTCCTCCAGTTTGACCTGAGCATGGGTTGCAGTAAGGCTGCTTCTCCAACCCATGGCGTCCATCTGCAGTACTCCACAGACTGTGGCCAGCACTGGAGCCTTGTCATGTCTGAGTGTGTGCCCCCAGCCATTGGCTGCTCTGGATACACCCAGAGATCTGTGTACAGCAGCCTGCAGTATCTGCAGTGGAGGAGGGTCACTGTCTATCTCCCCAGTGCCGCCATGTAGGACTGTATTTTTATTTAATTTAATTTTGTACTTTTTGTATATTGTAATTTTGTACTAGTGTTCTTACAAAGTAGTGCTGTCGGCACAGTGGTGCAGTGATAGTACAGGACATGAATAATGTTGACATATAGCACAGTACTGAATCATTACTATATTCATATACAATGTTATTTACAAGATATTCTAGGGCACAGAGGTAAAAATACCTTATAAATACCTTGGTACATGTCCAGAGTCACTGGTGTGGATATTTGATTGTTCAGACTGGACTTTAAAATGTCTGTTTCAATCTGCAGCTCACTTAAAACACGGTTCCGCTGGATTCAGCCTCAGTTTGCTCCCGGAGCAGATGGTTGGGCTCTTGACAATGTGCTGCTTACCCCGGGCTGCCCCTGGATGTGCTCTGGACATGGGCTGTGTGATAATGGGCACTGCATGTGAGCATCTACACCAGCGTTACTTTTACAGTGATTATATAAGACCATTCCTCTGTGCTGCCTGTTCCTCACTGTGGCTCTTTCTGTCGTTCTTTCTGCAGTTGTGACCAGGGTTATGCTGGTGCTCACTGTGTGCCTTTAGTTCCTCTGCCGTCTGTCCTGAAAGAAAATTTCAATGAGAACCTGAAGCCAGAGATCTGGCCAGAGGTCTATGGAGCAGAAAGGGCCACCCTGAGCGGAGAGCCCCTGAAGTCAGGAACAGCGCTCATATTTAAAGGGGTAAGTATCGTCCAAATCCTTATGTCTTTCTAAATAGCTCACACAAACCAGACTGGCATTAATCAAAGCATTTCTGTCAAATAATCAAAGAATGACAGCAAATCATGGGAGTAAAGACACCTCAGTAATCATGTAATTATGTTTATCCTACAAACAACTCCATATTCAACATCTTTAGAACATTTTCTTGTGACCTTTATAGTGTTTTGTTGGCTGTGGTATTGGCTTGCGGCTTTAATCTTGACATTTGTCTGAGTATATCATGTTTTCTGGCAGGAGGGTCTGCGGATGCTGGTTTCAAGAGATTTAGACTGCACTAACACAATGTACATCCAGTTTTTCTTCAAGTTTATAACAAAGGGTGAGTAATACTTTAAGCAGTTTGTATGATTTGCATGTTATCTTATTTTGCATGACCATACTGGTTATTTCTCTGTGTTTGTGTACAGGAGTGCCGGAGCGTTCACACTCCGTCTTGCTGCAGTATTCAGTAAATGGAGGGATCAGCTGGATGCTTATAGACGAGTTTTACTTTCCCACGTCCACTGACACACTGTTTGTTCACATGACTTTGCCTCACAGCGCTCAGTCAAATGCTACACGGTTTAGACTGTGGCAGCCTTACAACAGTGGTAAGAAAGCACACAGAAAAATCCACCACAAACATAAACATTCATTCTTGCAGCACATAACCATAAGAACAAACATAGCAGCAAACAGCAATGACAGGCCCAAGCACTATGGTGCCATCACCACCTGATGCTTCTTTAACTTTAACCTAATTCTAATCTTAACCCTAAAACCAAGTCTTAACTCTCAAAAAGCTTTTTAAAGGCAAACATTTTTCACTTTACTTTTTTGTCTTAACCTTGATCATCTAACACTTGCATATGTGATTTACAGGATCTCTCCGTAGACATACTATAGATTTTATACTGAGCTAATTACATTTTCTATTCCCTAACCCCACACACAGTTTTTAAGCCACTTGGTTTATGAAGACACAGAAAATGTCACTGTTAACCATTGTTACATCGTTACACACATCATTATACACGTGTTTTATTTAAACCACATATACCAGTACACACACCTTAGCCTCACCATTACACTGAGGTAGCAGATGTTTCTTACAACAGCTCCGAGCTTGAATCTAGTAAAAAAATAATAGCTGTCTGTCCCGTCTCTGGTTAATCCGCTCTAGGTTTTTCTGGTCAGTCAGCACTTTGAAAAGTGTGGGCATCTCTTTAGATATTTTCTTCACTCTTTCAGGGTTTGATATACAGAGGTACACTTCACTGCAAACATCACAATTTGTCTCTACAGCACTTGATATAATAGAGAAATAGAGGAAGGCACATGATTAAAATCTCAAAAAAGCTCAAAAGGTTTTTGTCTCAAAGCCAATCTTTACAATCCAATTTTCACATGCTTCTGACAAGGGCTGCGCAAACTGCACTTTTAGGGGAGTTGTGGTCTACTGGTTAGTGAGTCGGGCTTGTAATCAGTAGGTGGCTGGTTCGATTCCAGTGCCGGCAGGTAGCAGTTGAAGTGCCCATAAGCAAGGCACCTAACCCCCGATTGCTCCCTGGGCGCTGCAGTGATAGCTGCCCACTGCTCCGGGTGTGTGTGTGTTCATGACTTGCAGTGTGTGTTCAATCCTCACCAGTTATGGGTTAAATGCCGGGGTCACATTTCAGGTATGGGTTACCATATCTGACGAAAACATGTCACTTTCACTTTCAATCTTCTGACAAGTGAAGCTGATTAAATGTGACTAAATGGGAACCCTGAACTACTGAAATATTGTCCCTACAAATCCAAAAAGTACTGACTACACCAACACTAATGTGAGACAAATATCTGAAGGTTTTTTGATTGGATGATGTCAATTGATATCAATTTTGTCAATGATGACACTAAGGGTCCCTATATGTAGCAACACAGGAGGCGGAGTGTTCACAGCAAGCTGCTATATGCCTCCTTGCGAACACTCGGCCTTGTCGTAACCTTCCAGCTTTGGGCATAAGGCAGAGAGCACATCCTATTAGTGATGGGTGCCATGAGGTTAATACAACAAATGGACATACCTAGAAGGTAGTACCTGAGAGGGTGCCTAACAGAGGGATACATGGTTTACCACAAGGGAAACCTGCCTTTGGACAAAATGTCATACAGGGTTACCCAAGACACTGGAATGTATGAAGAACCAGGCTCAGATACACAGGCTTACATAAAAAGGGCCATGCACATGAGTATCAGGCCTGATGTGACTCAAGATGATAAGGGGAAAGGCGCAGGTTGTAAAACCTTGTGAAGATGCAACTCCTCTCGTGGAGTGCACCCTAATCCCCAGCATGCATGGCAGGTCTTGTGATTGGTAGGCCAAAGAAGTGGCCTCCACAATCCAATGAACTAACCTATGTTTGGATACAGCCTTCCCCTCCGCTGACCTCCAAAGCAGACAAAGAGCTGTCCAAGATGTAAAGCTCCCCTGAGGGGAGTCTTTGCAAGTTCACAACCTGAAAGTGAGTGGCGAAAACCTTAAGCATGAAACCTGGCCAAAATAATGTAAGAATATTTTGGCCCAAACTCCAGGCAGTCACTGGAAAGGGACAGAGAGTGCCTGTAGGTTCCGTACCCTCTTGCTAGGTGTGAACAGATGGGGCATCAGGTGAGCCGCCCTGGTTGGAGAGCAACAGCAAAACCTCATCTCATCTTGTATCTCATATCGAATGTGATAGAGATCTTGTCCCTTTGGGGCAGACCTGCTACCGAATCAGAAAACACAAAAAAATTTGTGGGGACATCAGTCTCTCCTGGTGTTTACCAGACCTACTGGAGGTCACAAATGGGGAAGCAGCCAGAGTGGCTTCCTGCCTCTGAAGGAAGCAAGAAACCCATGACGCAACATTCTAATTGACATGGTCTTGCACTGAGGGCATCCGTGAAAACTGACTGAGGGTGGTAGAAACCTAAACACTTCAGACACCAATCGTGAGACAACCGTCTGAGGGAGCAATAAATCTCTGGTACCTGGCAAAAAGCCATCTTTAAAAAGACACTGATGCACTGTGGGAGCTCTTTTGTGATATGAATTTCACTCTTTAGACACTATGGCTAACGTACCTAAGCGACCAGTTCAGTTTAGAAAGAGGACGAGACAATCAACCGCTGATAAAAGCTGTAAATCCAGCACGATGAGAAGAACAAGATTAGATCAAGAACAAGATTTACAGTGACTTTGTTTCACATTACATGTATGTACTATAGTAAAAACAAACAATTATGCAGAATCATGCAACTAACCCTAAATCAAACCATAACCGTCAATCTATAGTAATGCATAATTACACTGTAACAAGGACACTTCAAAATATGGATATAGTGTACCATTTTTTTCCAACTAGTAGATTGTCTGTCGGGCTCCAGTCAAGTTATGTTTTTAAGATTGATCACAATCGTAATTGTTTTTTCATTATTTTTTGTTCTGTAGGTAAGAAGGAGGAAGTGTGGGTGATTGATGACCTCATCATAGACGGAAACACTGCCACTAACCCATCAGTGATATTAGAGAGCTTTGAGGGGAGGGCTCAGGAGGAAAGCTGGCTATTTTATCCTGGAGGAAACACAGGAATCTACTGCCCTTACCAAAGAGGGGCACCGTGAGTGTCTCACATTGGCATTACAGCTGATGCTAAACCATTGATAGCTCAAGCCTCTGGACACACTGGCATCCATCTGGCTGTTATTAATGTGATCATGTGGCTGTTATCAATGTGTTTTACCTGGATGTACATTATCCTGCTTATTGTACATCCTATATGCTTACTATATGCTTACACGGCTACTTCC